>VDFB02389167.1:0-37658 GCA_007258455.2 Sequoia sempervirens
CCATTCAATCCAACCCTCAGCAAAGCCAAAAGCTCCAAGAACTTTAAATAGAAAGTTCCATTTAACACGATCATATGCTTTAGCCATGTCCAACTTGATAAACATAGATTTTTCTTTTGAGGATTCCATAGAATGGATGGTCTCAGTAGCAATAACAACCCCATCCAAGATCTGTCTGCCCGCAACAAAACCCCACTGCTCCTCAGAGATTAACCCACCAAGCCAAGGTTTCAGCCTTTCTGCAATCAACTTGGTAATAATTTTATACACAACATTACATAGCGCAATAGGCCTAAATAGATCCAAAGAATTAGCCCTCTCCTTCTTTGGAATAAGAGCTAAAAAAATAGCATTCAGAGACTTCAACATTTGTTTATGCAAAAAAGATTCCTGAACAACCTCTAAGAGGTCCAATTTAACCACTTCCCAGAACTCCTAAAAAAATTCAAATGGGAATCCATTAGGCCCAGGGGCTTTACCTTTCTTCATCTGGAACACAACATTCTCAAGCTCCGACAAGGAAATAGGAGCAAGCAACGAATCATTGATTTCATTAGTCACTAGCTGTAGAATACAATCTAAAATCCTTGCTTCATTTTCCTCTGCAGGAGGTGAATCCTCAGAGAACAAGGTAGAGAAATACTGAATGCATTCAACAGAAATAGAAGCAGAAGAGGACAGAGTTTCCCCATCAGGTAACAAGAGAGAAGAAACAACATTACCTTGTCTTCGGTCTTTGACTGAGTTATGGAAGAAATAGGTGTTCTGATCACCAGCCTGAATCCATTCGATACGGGACTTCTGTTTCCAAAAAATCTCTTCTCTTAACTCCCATTCCTCAAACTCTTTTGTTGCAGCAATCTTTAACGAACTCAACTCCTCTGAGAGGCCTTGGTCACGAATCCGCCTAGTAATAAGGTCAAGATTATCTTGAGCTCTCTATTTTTCCTGAAACAAATTACCAAAATGCTGCCTATTCCATCTTTTCAACTTATATTTAACATACTGGAGCCTCTTTGAGAAAGAGTACATAGCGGTGCCATGTGCAGGTTTCCCAAGATCCCACCATCCGGGGAGCAAATCATGGAGAGATTCATCCCTGAGCCACATGAGTTGGAACTTAAAGGTCTGTCTAGCACACCGTTGAGGCACCTTAGCCACCAGCTTAATTGGCCAATGGTCAGAACCTCGACCATCCAATATTTCAAAGCTAGTCATCCACCTATACCCCAACCAAAAACTAGACGCCAAAAATCTATCAAGTCTTTCTAAAATAGAAGCATCTCCAGTTCTTCTATTATTCCAAGTAAAAAGACCATTGCCCAGCCTAATATCAACAAGATTCAAAGCAGAGATATTGTCCCGAAGCAACAATGCAGAAGCCTCCAGCCTTGCAATACCACCCTGCTTCTCTGCAAGCTCCGTGATAGCATTAAAATCACCTCCAATAATCTAAGGATGGTAAGGAAATAAGCTACAAACTAAACGAATGTTGGACCACAAGAGTTGCTTACCCTGCAACTCCACAGGTGCATACACATTGGAGAAGAGAGCAATTTCCCCTAACATAAAACAAGAAGCCACCATGGAAAGGGAGGACTTAAAAGACACCCACCATTGGGGGCAGATCTTCCGCGGATTCCATAAGTACGCCACCCCTCCAGAAGACCCCTGAGCACCAGTGCATTAGCAATCACCATTCCTCCATAACTTAGGAGCTAAGTCCATCATACCCTCCACAGAGAGCTTAGTCTCCTGTAGAAAAAGAACATCAGGCGAATGCCTCCTAATCAAATCCCGAATAGCTTTTTGTCTAGGGCCACTGTTCAAGCCCCGTACATTCCAAGAGAGAACTATCATTTCAAAGGGCATGAAAATGTGAATCCAGAGTCTTAACTGACCCCGACTCCACCAAAGTCTCCCCTATCATCTTAATCTTTTCCACATCCTTCTTCCTTCCCAACTTAGAAATTTTCTCCAGGCCCCCTTCTTGAGATCTTTTTGCAAAACACCCAACTGAGAGGATGACTTAATATTCTTCTTACCCACCTCCGAACTCACTTTCTGCAAGAGGTGAGCCTTATCCACACTATCTTTCACTACCTTAAGACTATCGTCCAACTCATCCTGAGCCCCCATCTGTCAGTCTGTCCCCAGGTCTAAAGTCCCATCAACATGTGGAGCCATAATCACCTCTGAATTAAGCTTTTCCTATATAGGATCTTTCCCAACCTCCTCTAAGCATGGCACTCTCGTTCCCCCCTCCTGTTGGGGAGCATGCATTGCCTCAACCGAAGGGCCATGCCGATCAATATCCAAGGTCCCATGATCAAGATCCAAAAATCCCAGGTTCACCTCCTACTGGCTAAGATCATCCAACACCTCGAACCTATTGAAAGTGTCCTCCTCTTTCCTATCCTTTAGAGTCTATTTGTGTCCTTTATTTCTATTTCAGCCTTTAACGGGAGTAAAACCATCTTCCCTGCCACCAAAACCCTGAATGGGATCCTTGCCCTTATCCACTCTGTGCGGATTAATAGAAGGCTGAGGAGATTGAGCCTCCAAAGGCTTGGCCTTTGGACATCTGTGCTGGAGGTGACCATATTCATGACAGAAGTGGCAACGAAAAGGTAGCGTTTCATAATCAAGTTGCGACATTGAAGAAATCACCATAGACAAACATGCAGGCTCACGGAAACCCAAGGAACAAAAGTATCAGCCAAGGGTTATGGCACCACACAACCCCACACCCACAGATGGGGGCACCCAAATCACCTCCTCCTGACGAATCCCCAATCACCTCAAACCCCTGCCCACAACCCACCTCCACTCTGCTGCACACCACCCTACACCAAACCCCCTGTCGCTTCCAAATGCAGACCACAATCAAGCACAAACCCCTGTCCTTACCCCACCAAAGAGTCTGGCACCCACACACACCATGCAGCGATAGATCCCAACACCAATCCGTGACCAACCTACACCAAAGAAGATAAAGGGACACAACAATTGGGAGAAGAGACACCATCAATCACTCTTGCAACCACCGAGCTTCCCCACAATGCAGAAAACACCCTCCTTCCCCGTCGCACAGCAAGGAAAATCACTGGAACGAGCCAGGGCACGAATGCCCTAGCTCGGCTTGCAGAGCCATCGACGCCATCTACGTTCCTATTTTCCTTTTCATTATAAACCTGTTATGAATTAATTAAAGAAAATAATTTTTTTTATGATAACTGATTCACCCCCCTCTCAATTATCTAAACTGTTTAACAATGTTCACTTTGTTACATCCAGAAATTGAATCAAAAGGCACATCTTAACCAACATGCATGGAGATACCTATCAATAACAATCACAAGGAAAGCACATAAACAAACCCTCCATCATATGAGAAAACATGGATGTGACATAAATAATGAACACAAGAGATCCAATCCCTTTTGGAACAAACACTGTCTAAAGATAATAAAAGACTAGGTTACCAAGATCCTCCACTTTTCCATCAAGCATATGTTTCGTCAACCAATAAATATAAATTCCATGGTCCTCTTAAGAAGTTACCTTTCTTGCATCCTATAACCAAGACTGAATGGGCCTTAGACACACTACTCAAACTAGGATACATTACATTACCACCCATCTGTTACCAAGAAGATAAGAAAGGAAAGAGTACAAATAAATCTTACTATGTATATCATAGAATACTTGGACATCTTACTAATGAATTTTGTGCTCTAAAGAGGAAATTAAGAGAATTTTATCCTTATGGGGATCAAATTGAACATATGATATAGATTAACATTCATTTTCTCTACTCATTGCCATGTGGTAGTTGTAGTATCACACAATACTCACTACCATCCATGAGGGTATAAACTTAGCTTTATGCAATCATCTTTTCATATACAATGAGTAGCATCTCATAATTCATTTGACTCACCTTTTTCCTTACACTTGAGGGGAAATGGGTTAGGTAGCCTTGTGCTAGGTGTATTCCTTATAGTAAGGGATCCCTCTTTATGTCCTTAAAACAATAGTGTAGAAAGTACACTAACATTTTAAGGGGGAATGTAGTCCCTTTCTCATTGTTTGCATAAGAATAGTCCCTTCTTAGTGATGATAGCATACACCTCCTAGCAAGTGTGACCTTGTAAATTAAAGTTTGGTCTTCTTGATCTATGTGAGTGTCTCTTTGGTGGTGATATTGGGCTTTATATCTCTCAAGAGTGTGACCTTTCTTGGCATGTTATGTTCCCTCAAGAGTTTTGATTATTATTATGAGGGGGGGGAGAGAGAGAGAGAGAGAGATTGTGTATTTGTTAAGTGAAATTATTTAAAATTTAAAATATTAATATAATAACAATCAACATTGATGGTATATTAGGAATAATATGTTCTAGAGGAGCTGCTAGGTACCAACTATTCATATAGATAGGACCTCCAAAATCTAACCATTAGGACAATGACATTAATATTAAGTGTTGTAATAGTTTTGAAGATACCTAAATACCCACAATGATATTAAGTCATGATATGGACACTCAAGACATATTAAACTAAATTGGTATCAAACAAAACATTAAACATGCATCATCATCTCTATATCACAAGGACATTACAATTTTATGGTTAACAACTTCTAATTTCATCATGTTTACACCTTGGTAAATGATGAATTGATCATACAACTATCCATGATCATGGGTTAAAAATAAGTACCTTTGGGGGATGTGACACTAAGAAAGGTATTTTAAGAATCAACTTAAAAATATTTAGTAATGAGCACAAAAGAAAATGAAGGATCTAAATATAAATTGACTTTATTCTTAATATTGGTGCTTAACCCTTTTTTTTAGGTTTAGGATAAAGAGCCATAATGAACAGTGCATACATTTGACATACTATAGGTTGGAAACTAATTCATTAATCACATACACTCTTTGAAAATGTATACAAGAGTTATGAATGTTTAAACATGTTTAAATAATTATCAATCTAATGAAATTGGGTGAATATATGAGTTGGAATGTTTAGAGTAAAAGTGTAGTGTATTGAATATTTTCATCATGAAGTATGAATATTTATATTAAATTGAATCACAAGAGTCATTAGTGAGTATATATTTAAATAATAGTACTTAAACCAAAATAAATATCTCTATTTGGGGGGGTACATGACATCAATACTATGACATAGCAACATGTTGCATGAAATGTGTGAGGTTGATTCATAATGGTTAGTAGAAAGGGACAAGAATAAGGTGGTGATCTCAAGGTATGGAGTGAATGTATAAAAATTAGTGTCGACTGGATAAAATAGAGATGTATGGATAGAAAATATTTGGTGAGTAATATAAATTGCCAAAAAATGAATATGTCCATATAAAGTTAAGCCATGAGTCAAACCTAACAACAAAATATTTTACTTGTTAATATGTTATTAAATTAAATCATTCCCATAAAAAAATAATGCAAAACTAAACCAATTATGGCACGCCTATACTAATTTTACCATTATAATAATCATAAAATACATTTAAATATTTATTATATTTTAAAATTTAATAAAATAAAATTATATACATGTATATGTTTTTTAAAAATTATTATATTTTTCCACTAAAAACCACCATATTTAACATCACAAAGGTTGTTGCTTTGACTATTAGGCATGACAATTGGTTTCTAATCATCAAATGGTTCACAAAAATATTTCTCATCTTTATGAAAAGAATTTATAATAGCATAACATCTTTACATCCTTTTATTATTTATTAAAAAAAATCTTGGTAAATATTTATGAGTTAAAGGGTTGAACCTTATTTTTGTATGGAGATGTAATATTTAAAAAAAAAAATTAAAGATGTTATGGTTTGAGATGAATGGGTGTATTTGTGTGCACATTTTGACTTCACTATGAGAAATATCTTTAGAGTGATACTATTATTTTCTATTATCCATGTATTTGTTAAAACATCAATATGGAGCTTAGCCACAAATTCAATATTTATGTATGAACTTTTATTCAATATTTAATTATTAGAATTAAAAAATCATTTAAATTGAGGAAATGTTAAAAGTATTCAGATTTCTTAATTATTTATGGTGACAGATTACATACAATATAATTGTGAATAAAAGAAAATAAAAAAACCTATAAAATATAAACAGCCTAAAATTATGAACAATAAAAACGGCGGCTCAAAGCCTGATTCTGCTGCGACATGAGAGGAGCTCTCCCATGCTTCATTGCATACCATCTCCGATTGCATCTCCTGCTTCCCTATCTAGTTTCTCCATCTCTGACTTCCTATCACATTGCTTCTTGAGACTTTCCATCAAATTGCAGCTTCCCAAGACAGGGACCCTCTATACGAGACACAAATACTCCATTTCTTGAAAGCTATTCATGAATTGTTCAGGACCATCCTCACCCTTCTGCGTCTGCTGATCCTCTTGAACCAAAACCTTCTCGGTTCTGAAAAACTTTCTATATCAATAGAGGAAGCTAGAGGCGGGAGAGATTGGATCCAAGAGGGAAGTACGATACAACAATTGGGGCACTGGAAGAAGTGGCCTTTTTCTTGTGAGTAGTACCCTTGCTCTTCGACTTCATCTTCTTTCCATGATCATCTTGCTGTTGTTCTTCAGGGAGCACATCATTTGTAGTGGGTAATTTGAAGCAAGTCTGCACAAAACTGAATCTACCCATCTTAGAGAAGTACAATATAGATGAGATGTATCTTCGCCCAACGACTCTGAAATCTATAGAAATGTTGCAGTTCACAATATATTGAGAAAGTGAAGTAGAGCGAATTAGGTAGTGGGCATTAGATCCTTCTCTGACTAAATATATACATCTCCATTGTTGTCTTTTTGTTTATATTGTGTGGAGTGCACGCCAAGTTAGACCAATATACATTGTTGGAACTCGGAAGAGATATGAATTGTTTTGGTCAAGCTAGAAAATTATTCCACGTTTATGGTGTGTAATAAACAAAGAAATATCAACATCATTTGACCGATAAATAGTTTCTCAATATGCGACTTTTTGCTCTTTCTAGGGAGTTAATATAACATGCCGTCTCTTGTTCGTGGGAGCACCTGGTCGACAACATGCATTGCTAAGGAAATTTGTTTTTGAAGTGGCCATAATTCATGGATATTATCTTTCCTTATTTATATACAGTGGAGTAAATTTTGGTATTTTATTCAATTTTTAAGAAAAAATAAATAATTAGAGATGAGAATATTTGTCTACTTTCTTGGTGGGTCTTCCAATTTCTAGTTTATCTTTAAATTCTATTAATTAGATTGATCTTAGGGACTTGTAGAACACAATATACATCATATTTGTCTCTAATGGTAATAGTGATAGAAAAGTATAATGATATTTATGTAATTTTCATAAATATGAACTATTTTCAACCTCAAAGACATAATAGAGCGTTAGGTACTATAAAAAATATATCTATTATACATTGGAATTCATGTTATAACCATAAAATTGATATCAAACAAAATGATATTCTGAGATTTAAGATTTTAATCAATAAGATCTTATTTGTGAACCTTCACCAATTGAGTTTCCCTTAGTCTATGTTTATCCAACATACTTTCTTAACTCAAAAATTGTGCAAGCAACATAAAATATATCAATTCCAATGAAACATTATATTTCCAACTCTCTTAAATCACATATTTAATTAAACTTATACAAATATTTTGAATTTTAATAGTATTTTAAATGACATTTGTAACAATCTTCTTGTTTCATCCCAAAAAAATCAATTTGAAAAATGTTGTTAGGCCGATTTAATTTGACCGAATAACTCTGTTTTCCAACATGGGTAACTTGCTGCCCACTCCACTCATGAAATTGAATAATAAATAAGAAAACACTACAAATGGAGTATTCATCTCCAAACTTGTTTGGTACTGATGACGTTAGAAGACCGAGTATGAGCTTGATGAGAAGAGAAGCATTTTATGTAAATTTAATGATCCAATATGATGTCATGCTTTTCCATAGGATCCCCCCACCCCTCACGCCTAAACTACAATCCATTCAATTTTTTTCACTACCACCATTGAGTCAGTGGCAGTTCAATATCCATTGATTAATGTTCATATTGAGATTAAAATGCTGGCTAAAAGCCCATGAACTGTATTAAATCACTGTGTTAAGACTATGAATTTAGACTAAATTTCATTACGAGTTTTCTGACTAAGTTTCTGAAATTCAAAAGCATCTGATACGAAGAAAACTCTTAAATTATAAAGTTGAAATTGACGTTTTCTTCCTTGAGTCTTGGCATCATATTCTTATGCAGGCATTATTAAGTCAGATGATGAAAATGGTTTTTGGTGAAGATCTAAAGTTACCCGATAGGAGAGGTACGTGTACCAATCAAGTAGAGATCTTTAAAGTGCTTGGAGATAGTCTCTAAGCATTCACCAAATAGATATTCTATTTTGTCAACTCTTCAAACACCTTCTATAACACTGTATTCCCACTTCTATTAGATTTTATAACAGTTTATCATGTTCATATCAATCGTAAAACACAAGATAAATATGGAATAGAAGTAAATTACGCAAAAGAGATATACACGCAGATTGAGCTAACACAATTAAAATAGAAACTTAAAAAGAGGGAAAAAAACACCTAGCAACAGTGAGCATTTTGCTCCTCATTGCAATAGCTACAGTTCAATACAGATGTATACAAAGCTTTAAGGGTAAAATGGAGGCTTGACAAATAGTTAACATCAACTCCTCACACCTACAACATGCCTCTATACCTTGAAAACATTTACTCATGTACTTACAACAGCAAAAGAACATAGGATGAGTGCCAATCCCAACACTAAAATGGAATATCAAATGTCAAAAAGGCATTTTGAAATGAAGAAACCATTCAAATTCTACTCTTGTCTATAATCCGATGAAATCACTACTTTTTATAGAGGTGATTTTATTATTGGGGCAACTTTAAATTCACTCTCGCAAAGATGAAATCAGCTCTTTGAACATAGTCGTGGTTTTGAAATCATTAAGACAATTTCAAATTCACCACTTACAGAAACTAACAAAATTTTCATACTTGATCTTCGATTTTATTTTGCTATGTACACACTCGTTCCAAGACATCTCTACATTTCTTTTGACCATCACAAACATACTTCACATGAAAATATATAGAGGAGAGGATCCGGTAGTTGAGCACCCTAACTTCGCTTGAACTCAAAATCCTACGTGAAAATTTCAAAAAATTCCCAATTTTTTACAGCAGCTTGCTTGGCAACACCCCTACTTATAACTAAGGTTTCAGGGCCACATCATCAAATATGATGCCACATCAGCATGTTTTTTATCGAGGTGTCTACAAAGGTCCTAAAGAAAAAGTGAGACCGATACTTGTGCACTAGATCATGTTTTATTGGTGCGCTGATGTGGCATCACATGATTTGTTGATTTTTAGATATAAGGAATATATATTATTCAATTATTGGTAGTAATCATCAACACTAACAGTTTTAAAGTCACAACTATTGGTTCAATATTGTTAAAACTATTGGGCATTAAATCAACAAATGCTATAACAACTATTGGAACATGCTCAACTACTAGGTCCTTTTCCCTACTTTCTAGTTTTGATCAAGTTAACCAAACCCATGCCTACAAGGCTTCTCGACATCTTCTCGTTTGGATGTGGTAAATTGGATGCCATGTTCCAACAACTTTAACCTGACTTTGAGATCACATAGGTCCTCATTAAAGAGGCTTTTGGTCTACAAAATCTCAAAGAATTATTCCCCAAATCATCCTTGAGATACCAACAATCGTCCTTTTTACTCCACCAACCATGTCTCATGCTTGTCTCTTCTCATTCTTCTCACCTTATTTTCTAGAATTATTTCCACCAAGTCTTCCTCATCTAACATCGAAGGCTTCAATAAACGAAGCCTGTCCACATTGACTATCAAATACATTTTCATATAGGGAAGTAGATCAAGTTGAAAATTATTCTCTTCCACTTGATTGTACCAGATGGGTTTTAGATTCCCAACTAGTAACTAGAGTCTCTCTTCTCCCAAATACACCCACACTTTGTCACCAAATAAAAACTTGTGTACAACCCCATGCTTGTCATGATAATTGTTGTATTTGGCTTACAGTGACTTCTTGAAATTTTCTTGTATATAAAGGTGGATTTGGCAAACCTTGTTAATGAAGTGTTAAGTCTTATGAAACTCTAGATCCTATTTCTATAGCTCTTTTCTAGGTTATCTCATAGAAATATCAAAAAAACTAGTTGAGCTAAATATCTGAAAACACACCTTAAAAATAAATAATTAGATGAGTGGATAGTCCTATTATAAGAATGTTGTATATATGCTAATTTTTTATCCACTCTTTGGAAAACTATACCGTCTTATTAGCCATGTTAAGTAATTATTCATAACTTCTATTTGTGTTTGGATGATGGAATGTAGTGAAATTATTAAGTGTGTGTCCATTTTTCTATATTAGCATACACCAAAATCTTTCATCAAAATGTCATATCCCCTAGATACCTTGCTACATCTTTTGCATGACCCCTAGCCCTGATGTAATTTGGACTACGGGTGGATTTTCGGATTTTATTATGTAGACATAAATGTATGTGAGTGTGCGTGTGTGTGCATGTGCTAATTGTGAACCTTGATGTTAATATTAATGAATGTGGTTATTGATCTTATTATGTTATTTTAAATTTGATACATTCAATTATCTAAGCTGACTCAGACTAATAACTTGGTTGTTGGACTGTGTGAGGTTTGTCATTGGTTGCAGGACTTGGGGTGCATGATGAGGTGAATTTTGTGGTCTAGTGGGATGAGATACAATCAATTGGTAATTCCATTCTAGTGCCGAGACCTTGCAAGTAATTTTTGACAACTTGAAGTTCATTTAAGCCTACGACATTAGTCGTCTATTAAATTGCCATAGCTATTCGTTCTGGCTAGATGAATACATCAAATAGTTTGATTCATTTGGATCAATTAAAAACATCGAATATGTTATAATTTATTAAGGAATGGTAATAGATAAAAAAAATTAAATATATATTATTAATAATAATAAATGACTAACTTAGATTAGAATAAGTAAGTAAATAAATAATAAATCATAAAATATAAGTCCATGAAGTATTTAAATAAAATTAAATTAAATAATCAAATTATATCACTATTGAAGAACCATATAATTTGGAGCAACTAAATAAAGTCCATTTATCAATTTCTCATGAATGAAGTAGAGAAGCAAAATAAAATAAAATGAAATAGAGGGCATTGGAACAAGAAACACTATTATGGCATAGCTCTCCACCCATGGCAGGGAAACATCGAATTTATTAGGTATGGGAGAAAGTGTGGAAGGGAAGAGGAAGGGAGTTTGTGCCATTAATGGGCATGGCACCCCAGTTCTAGGCGCTCAGTCTACAAGATGTGCAAGAAAAATTGTGCTTGCCTTTATAATCCCTAAAAAACTTGAAAAAAAAGTATGCGAAAAGCTTGTGAAGGAGCAAAGAGAGGAGGTGAAAGGTAGTTGAGTAGATCTAGGAAGGAAGAGGCAGCTAGGGTAACTTTTCCAATGCTATTTCATATGCCTTACACTTGGACGATTCAATTTCAGGTTTTGAATCCTCTTCCCAGCAATAGATTCTGAATAAAATACAATATTCATAATAAAATCCTACTTCGGCTTGGATTCATTTGAGAAAAGCTAGGGATGGTCTTAAGATTGCAAAAAAACTCATATATATTCCACTTGTCTTTCTATAAACTATTTTATTTTACTGTTAATAATAATACTCCATAAATGAGGGTTATAGTTTGAGGTTTTCTTTGAAATGTTTACTTTGAGGCCTAAGCATTAGAGTTTGCCTTATTTTCTAGACCATACTCATTCATTCTCTACTCATATTGGAGTACAATGTAATTCTATGAAATCTTGTATGTTAATAGAGATTTTAAGGATAACTCAAAACTCCAATTACTAGAGTCTCTTTGAAACTTATTTTGACCAGCATATCAAACCTTTGCTTTAGCACTGCAAGTGGTAAATCACACGTTCTTCAAATCCCAAAATTGGTAACCTGGTTGTAACTAAAATGTGATAATGTTGTCTTCTTTGGTTCTTTAACCTTAGTTCTATGCTACCTAAATATGGGTGCCAGGAATAAATGAGTTTGAGAATGGGTGGTCTCACAACCACGTTATTTGGAACCTTATTGTTAGAAAAACTACTCTTGATCACTCTTCATACCAGTTAAAGTTCATTACAATCTTTCATTTAAACATTTATTGCTTTACCTAATTAACCATAATAGCTATCATAATTGTAATCAAGAAATTTGTGTAAAGGAAAAAGGGGGCCATTGGCTGCTGCCCAAAACCATTCATACATTTATTAGCATTTGAAATAAGAAATAAAATAACAAAAATATTTAGTGAAGAAACCAGGAATCTTTAACCAAAGTCACAGAAGGAGTGGTATAGATGTTGCTTACCAAATCACCCCAACTGCTAGCTATATAATCAATTCCACCTCTAAGCTTCTCTTTTTTTTGTAATTTCATATGCAAGAAGAAGGAAGGATGGGAAAATTGAGAGGATATGCTACTGCTAAATAAATTAAGAATTATATACCTATATTACTATCACTCATGCTCTTAAAGAATGCTAAATATGCTTATCATCCTATTGCATTGTTGGCTGCTAGGTCTATCTTAAATTCTAATATGTTTTGTTGGCTGCTAGGACAGTCATAGTTTATTGCATGTTTAATTTCTGCCATGTAATGCTAGCTGCCAGTACTATCATAGTTAACCAATTGGTTAGTTTTTGATATGCTTGTTGGATGCTAAGATAGTCTTATGTGATCAAGTAGCGAAATTCTATTATGATATGAGAAAATATGTCACCTATGGGTTCTTGTCTAGAAATGTATATTAAGGGATTAAATGTAAGTAGGGTATCAGCCACAAACTATCATGGGGAAAAAGAGCTACCTTACTTCCAACCGAGATGAGTCTATGAGAGTGTAATGCTACCATTGGAAATATCTATTAATGCCATACATGGCTGCAACTAAGTTGGTAACTTGCTTAATCATGTTACTAGGGACATATCTTCCAGTCATAGTGCTAAGAGAAGTCAAGGAGTAGTACCTTCTTTCTCAAGATTGACAAGTGTCTAGGGGTAGTACTTGCTCAAGATGGACAAAAGTCAAGGAGTGGTACTTTCTTGCTTGAGATTGACAGGTGTCTAGGGGAAGTACTTGCTCGAGATGGATAGAAGTCAAGGAGAAAATATTATAAGCTCGAGATTGACAGGTGTCTAGGGGCAGTACTTGCTTGAGATGGACAGTAGTCAAGGAGTGGTACCTTAATGCTCGAGATTGACAAGTGTCTAGGGGTCATACTTTCTCAAGATGGACAGTATTCAAGGAGCATTCTAAGTCAGGGAGGGATAACCTTGCTTGCTTAGTCATCTGATGGACTGTAGGGAAGGAAGTTCCTAACAAGCTCAAGCAGGTAACCTATAAATCACCTTGTAACCTTATAACTATGGGAAATGGTATCTTAAATCTACCACTAGTAGGTACACTTTGAGATTTGGTCACTAGAAAGATATTCTATGCATTGCTTATGGGTCTAAAATGACAACTCTCTCTCACCGCGAGCCACATAATCCACTTGGAGGGTTGGATAGGGTTTGAATCCACTTGGTTGGGATCATTTTTCACCCCACCATAATCCAGAGCAAACCATGGACATGGAGCCTTCTTGATTTGTAAACATTTAAGGTACGCACACTTCATTAAGGGCAACAATCTTCTATTGATTATTGAAGTAAGCTTTTATTTGTAAGATGTATATTGACATGATGGTTAAGAGTATATGATGATTCTCATGCCTCTGTTAGTTCAATTCGATGTATTCCTTCTTATAATGTTAACAAAAAAAAAAAGGTGCAGAAATTCTTCCATTCATTGGGGTTGATGTCACACAAAAGTGAGCACTTCTATTAGATATAATGTTCCTTGGAAGTCCAAAGTGAACTTATACATAATTAAAGAGAAAACTACTCATATCGCTTCCTTGTAATTTCTTCTTGCATACTCTCAACACAAACATCTTCCTAAAATAATCCACCAACCCAAATAATAATCATGCCCATGTATATGCATATTAGAGATTTTTTCCCATTTTCTAGTAGATACTAGTAATGGTTGGTATAACTCAATATTTTTATTGCATGGCTTGTTAATGTTACACTACTTGCAACTCCTAACAAATTTAGATGTGCATATACCTATATGTAGGGATAATAAACACATATTTTAAGGTTTGTAATAATTTGTCGCTCCAAAATGAACTTCAACTCTTAAATATGAACCTTACACATGAATTAAAAACTCATTTCTTGTGGAAATCACTACTTGATTTGTAGAGAATCCCATCTTTAAGGAAATAATCTTGGTTTGATTCAAAATCAGCCACTTCCCCTCTTGGTTTAATAACATTCTTGCTGAAATCCTTATATCATGTTCATAATCTTCAACATGTACCTCTCTAGCAAAATTTTTGAAGAAAGTATTAGTTGCTGAAAAAAGAGATGATATTGACAACATACCACCTTATTAGTCACAACTCATTCGTATTTTATCACCAAATGATACTATTGTAGGAATCCCATCCACTTGCAATGACGGGATTTTTTAAGCTTTTATTTCTACAAGTAATGGAGTGGTTGTAGATCCATATGCACTACTATTTATTTAGGTACCCATAAGATAATCTTTCTATTTATTGATTATGAAGATCAAAGCATACAAATCCTATTGATGACTATGATTGAAATGATGAGCTCATAATTATGAAGATTGTTTTTGTTCAAGATAAAACCTTATTTGTTATCCAAATAGAATTAGATTTCTATACTAGGTAGATTCTTTTTATTTATGCTCTTGGTAGAGTCTTATTATTTATGTTCTAGATAGAGCCTTTATTTTTTATTCTAGGCAAGGTCTCTAAGTTGTCTCTTTTTTTTCATACTCTTGCATAACTTTTTTCTTTACCTTTTTCATAAGAAATTGTAGTAATTTTATTCATGTCTATTTTTAAATGTTTGATAGATGCTAATCATTGAAATTTTTTCTTCTCTACTTACAAGTTTATAGGTGGAAGACTCGTTAAGAGAAGAGTACACTGTAAAATGTGCATCCTTGTTTTTGCATTCATTCTATTACTATTTGAATATTTACTTTCATATTCATTTTTTATTTTGAGTATTTGAGACATGCCTTCATAGTAGTTCACATGAAAGTAAAAGTGAAGGAAAAATGTATTGTTGAAAATGTTTATCTTACACTTTACCCTTTTATTTTGGGCCCATTTTGATAGGGATATCCCCAATGGATGACTAGTGTATAAAATGGTGTATTTTTGTGGGAAACTTGGAAAGAAGACTTATCCTAACTTGATTCCATATTCACACATCCATAGGGACTATTCTCATTTCTTATTTTATCCATTGATTATTTAAGGTCAAATATGTCAATATGAAATTGAGCGAGATCTAAAGATGTAGATTTGATCCCTAAACTTTTAAAATTAAATTTAAAATTGCACCCATGTTACCCACTTTCTAGCTAGATATTACGAAAGGACAATAATGTAAATTATTTCAAATTACATTCTAGTATAAAAGAACAAATCTTAATTTATTGTGATCATCTAGGACTTATTCAAGGAATTGTGAATGAACTTCCATAAGCATCAAAGCTTTATCATGTAACATCAATAATGTGTTAACACATTAGGGATATTGTATGACTACATGTCATCTTTGATCATTATTTTGTACATTTTACTTCATAATAGGGATTTGACTAAAGGAGACAATCTTAGCCTAGCAAATTCTTAAAGTCTACTAACACCACATATCTTTGGACATAGGTTGAAAACATCAAGGTGACCAAAGTCTTCATAGTAGAATAAGTAAATTTTAGATCCATGGACCAAGTTCAAATTTGTACACATATTTCAAATCTATAATAAAAAAAGTAGATTAGAGTAGTAGAAAATTATTTGATAAATCTTGATTTTCTAACACATTAATGAATCAATTACTAACATCTATCACAATAAAAAACCAAAACTACAATTAAATACCATTATTTTATTTTTATTTTATGTATTTGCTTTTTTAACTAAATCACCTCTTCAAGTCTAATTAAATTAGCATAGATAACTTAAATACATCTATCTAAAAAATACAAAGAGATATCAAGAACTAATTTATTTACTTAAAATTTATTTTATTTTTGTCTAGAACTATTTTATTTAAGTTAATATATGTAGATATAAATGTTATATGCTAATTATTTTGAAAATATTAAATAGTAATATTTTGGCATACAAATGAATATTAAATTTAAGATAAAAAATAAGAATTTTTATTACCATGTTCATGCCATCAGACTCCACCTTTTACCACCATTATAAATTTCCTCACCACCCTAATTATTATTGATTATAATTCAATAAATTTATCCTAAAATATAAATTATTTTTAATGACATTCTCTTTTATATATATAATATATTCCACCATGATTACTTAAAGTATTTAAACTAAAAACAAAAAAGAGGAGGAAAGCACCCTACGTTACTTTTTTTGGATGGAGGGTTTTATATCAAACCCATATTCTTTTTCTTACGAGAGCACGAGTTGTAGGTTGAACCTCTTTGACTAAAAGCCAATGAATGAGGGGCATCCATTCCACCAAATTTGTCTGGGCATGATCTTAGCCTCATCCCTTATGATGTCGAGGCCTTGCCCTCACCAAGACTTAATCTCTAGATGGCTCATTGAGAACCATTCAACTTCACCAACAAACCAAGGACCCATTGATAGTGCCCTACCTTTGACAAACTAAACAAAACGAAAAAAAAGGAAAATGAGGAAGGTAATGTCCTTCATTTTCTCCATATGATGCGCTCAATTTAAGATAAGTCTGTTTCAACTTTACTTGATATAGACATTCATCTTATTCTTAAGAGCAAAGAAACATATTTAGCCGATAGGCTATTGATTGTGGGCACAACCCACTTATTTTGTCTCACGCATGAATAATTCTCACCTAAAATTTATTTTCCACCTTGTCTTATGCTTGAATAATTTTTTCCAGAAATTTATTTGTCACTTGCATAAGAGTTTGACTATTAATGGTTACTATTACCAGCAAACTTGAGTCAATGGATCTCCTGAATTGTGATCAACTGGATCTTTGGTCGATGAAGAGGAAGTTGAGAAGTTCGTGGGATCCAAATGTTGAGTTCAGTAGATTCACATGTCAAACGGTGGTCATTCAAGAGAGGTTGTGTTAGGAGGGCTTGGATAGGTGGAGGATCTATTTGTGTGGGAAATATTCACATGATTTTTGTGGGCAAGATGAACATGATTCAAATGGTTGATAGAAACCATTGCTGGTAGTGGTTGCATGTGAAATGCACCCAAAATTTCTCCACAACCACGGCTGGAAATAAAGCCACAACAAACTCGTACGACACACACTGGTCATGGGTATGTGCAGGATCATCATGGAAAAAATAGGCCCTTAAATGGCAAAAAATTCAAAAAAATCAGAGTTAGGAAACTTGACGTAAAAATTTGAATAAGTTATCTATATTATTTCAAAAATATGTAAGAACACAATTTGTAGCAAATTGAATGTAGTTTCTAAACTACTAGGTTTATTTAAAAAAAATCTATTGTGAAAATTTGAAATTTCAATGCAATTACTTAAATTTCGGGAAAAAATAAGAAGTAGGTGTTTGTCACCACCATAACCACAATAAAATGGTAATATTTTTTATAATATTTTAGTTATAAGTAGAGGACTCATGTCGATGTGCATATATTTTTGTAATTTTTTCCAAGTAAATAATTAATTATGAATTTTTTATTACAACTTTTAAAAATAAAAAACTCGTATGTCTAACCACCTTAACTTGGTCAAAACTTCATGAAATTCATTTTTTTTTTTAATCCTATAGTATGTGAAGCATAGAATGTGACACATGTTTCAGATTCGAAAAATGTGATACCATTTGAAAGCTATAATTTTTTTTCAATCAGCCTATCTATGAGGACTTTAGTTGTAATTGAAATAGAAAATAAATAATTATTATTTATTAAATTCAAAGTAAATCATAATTTATATTGGTGGAAAGCTGATAATCTCCTTTAAAAACCCTTTTCATTTCATCAATTTTGGGTAAAAAAAAGTCATCAGCCGCATACCCTACAAAAACCCATCATATCGCCACTTTTTGGCCGATCATGATCCTGCACATACCCTCATAGTTCTCATTATAAAATTGAACATCACCAACCAGTATTTGGAGGTAAAAAATTTGCCACATTTTCACTTCTTTTGCGAATATTTCCCTTTTCAAATTTCCAAATTTGCATTGGGTTTGTTCTTTTCAAATCCTATATTTTACATTTCTCAATATGTTTTCACTAGTGTTAGGGCTAGTTTGAGCTCTATGAAACTATTTAGAACAATACCCAATATAATACATTGAAGGGTAGAAGACTGTGAATAGTTTGAAGCACAAGTGAAGGTAGATAAGTTTCAAATTGCATGACCACTCAAAATTGTACTTCCATTTATTGTGAAGAGATTGAAGTATCAAGTGAAGGTATATTCAACTCATGTGCCAATATTCTATTGTGCTAGGGTTTTGCCCAGAATCTTGATGTAAGTCACATGGCGCAATTTCAATAATTTTTAATTTTTTTAATCTCTCTCCAGTCATGAAACTATTATGTTTCATTTTTTTACTTCTAAATTTAAGTACTATCTTTGATTCTTATGCATTTGGTCATTAATCTTTGATTTTGAGAGAGCATAGCCATAAATTTAAATGATTTCCATTAAAAACTTGTTGTTACCAAGAACAACAGTGTGTTGATATGGTCAATAGTCGTAGCTAATGGGCACATACACAATTTTTGGAGCTTTTGCTTTGTTCTCCTCCTTTGCATTGCCTTGAAGTGTCTTCTTTTCTTTTTTCACTCCCTCCTTTTTTCTCTTCTTTCACAGGTCTCACTCTCAACAAATATATGAATCCAAATTTCCTAAGTTTAGAGCCTAAACAGATAGGATCCAAGTCCCCAATCATAATGATATTGTTTTCATTCATGTCCATTTCCATAGAATCAACCCCTACATTATAATAAGCTAATGCATTTGGAGAAAATGATCCCTCCAAACAAAAATCACCTTCATCTTCAAACAATACTATAGTCTATAACCTAAGTTTGTTACCAATATCACTATGTCAAATTGAATTTGCCTCCAAAACCAACATAGAGCACACAAGTCTGCAGAAATGCATCTAAAACTATCAAATTAGAGTAAAGAAAGTGTATTCAATCAGTCGGTCCAAATGGGAATTGAAGGTTTTGAATCAATCTAAAATCTATTATTTTCTCTAGACCTTGATGTTTTTTCCTGTCTAGTTATACGTGTATGCCTGAATTGTA
Organism: Sequoia sempervirens; assembly: GCA_007258455.2. NCBI lineage: Eukaryota > Viridiplantae > Streptophyta > Pinopsida > Cupressales > Cupressaceae > Sequoia > Sequoia sempervirens. The sequence goes on from VDFB02389167.1 coordinate 19,615, forward strand.
TTTTGTTAAGTTACATGGGTAATTATAAATGATCAAAATCTGTAGAATAGCATGGACCGAAACATATTCTAGAAGATTGTATTTATTCAAAAATATTAGTAATCCTTTGATATTCTTGCAATCTGTAATTTGAAAACATGCAATAAGAACAAAGGAATTAAATATGATATACATGAAAACAAAAAGAACATATTTCTTTGAAATTCCACCTTCTTAGTCAGCCCTGTCCTTTGGAACCTTTAGTTTTTTCTTGTTGATCAGTAACTTTCAGGATGCTCTACCAATGTTGGTAAAATGGAGTTGGGCCTACACTAGACAAAGAGAACCTACAAAGTAAAGTAAAGAAAGTGTATTCAATTAGTTGGTCCAAATGGGAATTGAAGGTTCTAAATCAATCTAAAATCTATTATTTGCTCCATACCTTGATGATTTTTCCTGTCTGGTTATATGTGTACATGCCTGACTTGTATTATGTTAAATTACATGGGTTACCCTAACACATAGATTAAAAGGAAAATATTATACTTTTCGGCCATTAAAAGAGCCAAAGAATAATCTGTTGAATCTAAGATCAACACAACACATGATATCAACGAAACCCAACTCATTAGATATTTTACAATATTTCACCGGAATTCACACAAACATATACCTAATTTAGACACAAAAATTTATCTGGTTATTTGAATCATCTCTTTTAATTAGTGCAAGATTGTGTTTGGCTTGGGTCCCATTACAAACAGATGCATATTTGGTCACGTGAATAAGTATGTCATTTCCATCTTAACATTAAGCCACAATCAAAATGTTAGAGTAATAAGTTATTGCACTTAATTAATTACATCATATTGGTTAATTAATTAAGTCACTTATCACTTTAGTTACTTAAGCTAAACTTAGGCACATTAATAATTATTTATTAATTATTAAGTGTGCACACTAGGGTTTTTCCTTTTAGGGTTTCCTTTAGGGTTATGCATACATTTCTTTTATAAAGCAAATCATCTCATGTAATTTATGAATTCTTGAATAATATCAATTTGTACATCTTCATGCAAAGCTCTGCTTTTTATTGTTTTTCTCTTGTGGAAGGCTTTTTCTAGTTTGCATGTTTGATCTTGGTTTCTAAGAGTAATAAGTTATTACACTTAATTAATTAATTAAGTCACTTATCACTTTAGTTACTTAAGCTAAACTTAGGCAAATTAATAATTATTTATTAATTATTAAGTGTGTACACTAGGGTTTTGCCTTTTAGGGTTTCCTTTAGGGTTATGCATACATTGCTTTTATAAAGCAAATGATCTCATGTAATTTATGAATTTATGAATAATATCAATTTGCACATCTTCATGCAAAGCTCTGCTTTTTTATTGTTTTTCTCTTGTGGAAGGCTTTTTTCTGGTTTGCATGTCTGATCTTGGTTTCTAAGAGTAATAAGTTATTACACTTAATTAATTACATCATATTGGTTAATTAATTAAGTCACTTATCACTTTAGTTACTTAAGATAAACTTAGGCACATGAATAATTACTTATTAATTATTAAGTGTGCACACTAGGGTTTTTCCTTTTAGGGTTTCCTTTAGGGTTATGCATATGTATTGCTTTCATAAAGCAAATCATCTCATATAATTTATGAATTCCTGAATAATATCAATTTGCACATCTTCATGCAAAGCTCTATTTTTTTATTGTTTTTCTCTTGTGGAAGGCTTTTTCTGGTTTGCATGTCTGATCTTGGTTTCTAACATGGTATCAGAGCCTTGATTTGTAGCCCCTTCTCAAATTTTGGAGAAAATCAGTGCAGAGTTCATTCGGGGTTCCTCGAGGGTATCATGCCTTGAGTATATTTATGAAGTGTCTTGGATTAGATCGGGGTTTTCCATTGGATTCAGAGCACTGGAAAAAGTCAAGATTGGCTTTTATTTTTCTGATTTTGGTCATCGTTTGCTAGATCCGTGAGGGTTTCAAGCTCGGTGATTTTTTGCAAGCTCTGAAGGTAGCCAATTTTTTGGAGCATTTTGGGCACAAACGGAGGTCACCATCGCATTCGCAGCTGCCAAAAACCCTAAGATCACCTTTTGTTTCATCAATTTTGGAGAAAGTTGTTTCTGAGGCAAAAAAAAATCCTAGGGAGGCCGTACGGCCTCCCCAACATGCACTCTAAGGCACAAAAAATGAAATTTTTTTTAAAAAAAGGGTCTTTTTGAAGATTGTGTCGGCACTCCCAGTTCTAAAGAATTATGCCGCCTAGTGGCCATTGGGCGGCCACCAGGCGGCCGCTAGTCCACCATCGCCATCGGCCTCCACTGCCATCATACCGCCGACCAAGTCACCCCCCGCGGGCCTTCTACCATCGGCCCCGGTCACATGGGGGATCAGGCGCTATGTGCCCAACCTCTGGTCGAAGTCAACACCAGTAGCGGTCACCTTAGTGACCAGGTGCTAAGCACCAGCCCCCAACCGATCCAGCAAAAAACCAACAGTCATACTGATGACCAGGGGCTCCACCCCAACCCCCAGCCCGCTAGCCCCTGGTCACGCATAGGACCAGGGGCTTTTTTTTTTAAGCCCCTTGGGCTACCTACAGGCCATATTGGGCCTTTTGGAGCAACTTTCACTAAATCAAGCATATTTTTTGTGTATAGTGTCCATTTTTAGCAAACAAAATACCATTGGAAAGATGATTTTGATGTCGATCTAGTGGTGGAGGTAGCTTTTTCTGATTTTGCTCCAGTTTTATTTTGTAGGTCCTTGAACTTAGATGTTTTTTTCACTCCAGAGGGAATATCTTTTGACTCGCTTATCCTTTTTTTGCCATTCTTGCGATGTTGGAAAGATGGTTCAGTCCTCTACATAGATCTGAGGTCCATTTTTATCAGGGAGGTAGTTGTGAACTTTGGTTTGTGCATGCACTCATTCTTGTTTTCTTGCACTAGGTTTACTTTTTCTCTCTAGTGTATGCATGTTTTGCATTCTCTTCTTTTACAATCATGAGTTATTGTAATAAATGAACTGATATAAAGTTCCATTAGGGGGGTTTCTTGCATAATAATCTGATCAGAGTTTAGTTTCACTTTGATCTCCATCTTGTTATTGATGACAACTTGCATGGGTTGTATATGGTTTCTGTAGTTTCTTTTGGCCACATCTTTCTTTTAGCTTGACACATATCAGATTCACATCGGTTCACACTTCAGATTGAGAGCCTATGGTTAATGATCCGCATTGGGTCGCATCTCAGTTTGAGGGCCACTAAATTTTTGGTTAATGTTCTAGAATCTTCATGGTACTTGCTCGTATGGATTAGTTTTAGTCACAGTTTGGCATCGGCATCAAGATACATAGCTTCCAGATTCTTTCATCATATCATTCCCTCTTCTAGGGGGCATCATTTTATCTACTGTTGCTTTATAGATTCCAGGGTTGTTCCAGTTTGTGATTTTTCCAGTGTTTCATGGCATTAGGTCTGTTGTTGCATTATTATGATTCTTCCTGAGTCCTTCAGTGATTCTCATTTGGTTTCATGAAATAGAAGTATCTTTCCTTGCTTTTCGAATTTAGGTTCCAGTGTTACTCCACAATATTCTTCCAATGCTTCTTTGCAGTAGGTCATCTCATTGTAGGGGGGTTTTGTCCCATTGGGTTTTCCTTCTCTACCTCATTCATTGCATTTATACATGGGTACCTGATCGGGCCTTGTTGTTGGGACCCATTCATGTTTTCATGCATATGTTACTTAGTGTTCTAGCTACTTCCTAAGTTCATCTTAAGGGGGGTGTTAGAGTAATAAGTTATTACACTTAATTAATTACATCATATTGGTTAATTAATTAAGTCACTTATCACTTTAGTTACTTAAGCTAAAATTAGACACATTAATAATTATTTATTAATTATTAAGTGTGCACACTAGGGTTTTTCCTTTTAGGGTTTCATTTAGGGTTATGCATACATTGCTTTTATAAAGAAAATCATCTCATGTAATTTATGAATTCTTGAATAATATCAATTTGCACATCTTCACGCAAAGCTCTTCTTTTTTATTGTTTTTCTCTTATGGAAGGTTTTTTCTGGTTTGCATGTCTGATCTTGGTTTCTAACAAAAAAACATCATAATAAAGTTTCTTTCCTTGACTATCAAATATAACGTTAGATGAGCTTATCTAGGCATTTAGTCCCATTTTACACATGTGTACAGTAAGCATCACATCCAAACAATCTTAATAGAAGTAGGATATCCATTCAAAAAGATGTCATAGCAATTATAGGATACAATCCATTCACAAAGATGCCTTAGCAATTATAGTGGCATTTGCAATATTTTTTTTTGCATGGATTGGACAATCTATGGTGTGCTTATCATCTTTGTCACACCTACTTATTTCAGAATAGACAGACTGAAGAACTTCCCCTACAATGCCCATACTTTGTTGTGAAGTATGACTTCCACCTTTGTCATTATTATCATCTACTTTGTTACCTACACAAACAAAATCTTCGCCATCTAACTTAAAAGTTATCCCTTTCTGCTTTGGGAATCTCTGTGAATCTACTTTGAACTAGAAACCCCCATCTCATCTTTTGAGAGAAGGTTATCATCTTTACTTAAACTCATAATATAAATTAGTTAGATGATATCTCCAAAGAAAACTAGAGGTAGGGTACTTTTCTCATATTAATTAGTTATATTGTATCTTCAATTAAACCAGAATTAGGGTTATTTTCTTAGAAAAATTAGTAGGATTGTATAGCCACATAATCTAAAGCTAGGGATATATACCTAAGAGTACTTCTATGTTAAGTTGTATAGAATTTTATTGGCATCAATATTTCAAATCATAATGTACTCAACGCCTTTATAGAACCAAATCATCAGCTTAAAATAAAAATTGAATGTAATTCATGGCTACAACAATACTAGAGTCAGACTGCCTTGGGTTGTATGCAAATAAAACACTATGTTTGACACAGTGATGTAGAGCCTGTGAACAATCTATCACCTATGAACCTTTTCCTATTCAAAGTATTGTGTAGGTTAAATCCCCAATTAGCTTCACCTATAACCTACACATAAAATTTTCATTTGAACAGTAGCCTACAAACAGACGAACCTTATAAAACAATGTGATTGTGAGGTAAGACTAGCTTGCAAAAACTGGAATTTCATACAATGCTGCCACTATACATGCACTATTCATATTATCCATTTTAATTTTTTAAGCTTCCTATATCAACCTTAAGTACTTAGCATGTGCAATTCCTGCTTTATTAACTTGCCCTCAATTGACAAATTTGGATCGCTTGGCAACTTTTCATAAGAAATTTTATCTCAAGAATATACTGAAACAACTAATTCATCTTGAAGCATTTCAACAGCATCCCAACAATGAGCAAAATAATTAGAACATTATATTGAAGTTTAAAACATGTGTAACTTGTAAGAACCATAAGTGCTTCGTGAAATTTATATTGAGTGCAATTAGAAGTATCTAAATAAACAAACCTCCAAAACTAGACACCTTACAATACGATGCCACATAAATCTTAGACTAATTATGCATCAGAATTCATATATGTTGTGAAATTCCTTGCGTCTAAAAATTATTGATGACCATGATATTGTTGTCAAAACATTTGTGCACAAAATGAAAGTTTTTTCACACTAGGTTAAACTGGCACTAGTTTCTAAAATGTGTAACAAGTGAAATGCACTTATAGGATTTAGTGAAGATAGTAGATCTGTAGACATGAAGAGCTCTTCATATCCCCTAATGCAACAACTACTTTTTGTAACACCCTAGGAAAATGAAGAGCTTTCTTCATATCCCCTGATGCAACAACTACTTTTTGCAACATCCCAGGACAATTTTTAAAGAAAAGTAAATTTGAGGACTAAGCAATTGAATCTACTATATAATATACTAACAATGGAATCCTTGCACCTCCTTCCAGTAAAAGTAACTGTATGATTTGAAATCTTTTTTAGATATGGCATCAAGATGCTGAGAGAAAAGGTGCATGGTGCATTCATAAAATAGTATTTCATTTTAAATTATTTGTTTCTATAGTTGATAAATATTAAATTTAGTTTTGAATTGTTAATGTTCACAAATCTATATATATGCGTATAGGCTATTATTAATAATAAATCTATATATATTTTTCCTTATTATGGAATTAGTTAGTCATTGTATTTGTGTGTAGATGACTGGCATTCATGATGATTTTTTTTTGTTTTTATCTTGAAATTATAATTAAACAAAAAAATTTAGAAAAGCATTGTTTTGATTGACAATTTTAGGCTTCCACACTCTATAATAATTTTAAAATAAATCTTTTAGATAGAAAGTGGATAAAAAAGAAAACAATGTCACTGATGTAGTGGCTTTCCTTCAAGGTCAGTCATCACAATGAGAATGTCTAAAATCCCCATCTCGGGAATAACTATTTTTTTTGCATTCACAACTTCTACCAACTTAAATGATAGAGCACCTTCCATGAAGCTTAATAGGGTTTACTTGCCCATGGTGGCATCAACTCATTATTTCCAATTATATTCTTGCAAAAAAGAGTGTTAAGGTCCCAAATTTATGGTGTTACCTAGACCTACGACCTAAGCCTCGAGGGTTCATAATGACCTTGCCTGCGTATCCCCTCGTGGCAAGTCAGAGGCTTCATAGTTCACCCCACAATGATAGAGGGAGGTCAATCTCACCTCTTGTGTGAGATCTATTATCTCACCTATAACCCATAACAATTCATTTAGAATAGGTAAGCTATTAACATAGTCAATTATAATATAATGATAATAATCTTTCCATCAAGTGTTGGGTCCATACCAATCATTACCAAATGTTTATGTACAAAAATTCACAATATTCACAAGAGATTATCCATACCATAATCTCAAGATTATACACAATGGTTATCATGAGCATACCCCCATATTCATAAGTTGATTAGGTCATACATAGTACAAGTACAATAATGACTGGATCATACACTGATCACAAGTGCCACATTGACTAGATCATACAAATATCATGTTGTACCCCAAAATTAAAATTTTCGTTACACTTAGACATTCTGAAGAAATGAGTAAAAGTCTTGTTAAACTAGTCAAAAAGGTCAAAATTTGGTTGTGCATGTCTTGCATGAGGGGTTAAAGTGCAAAATTTTCAAAATATGATGATCTGGGTCTACTTAGAGTAGCTTAACCTACAAAACCCAGATCTCAGTTTTTCATCCCTAAATTTTAGGAAAACTGCTATTTTTAGAAATTTCTTAAAAATAGTAACTTTTTTGGGTTTTCCTAGGTTTCTTTCGAAATGGATACTGGCAAAATTTTCTAAAAATAGAAAATTTCTAAAAATGGAAAGTTTATCCGCCATGGTCCAAACTGATTTTGATTGGTTCAAAATACGTCCATGTCAGGCTGGTGCAGTTAGAATCTTAAAATAATCAGTTTTGCCCTAGTGGGTCTATTCTGCCTTTTCAGAAGTATATGAGGAGCTCTAAGGTCATCAATGGAGGTCAGTCAACTACCAGGTGTCAGATTCAATGATCAAGCATCGAACAAAAGACGAAATGATGAACATGCATGTTGAATGAAGAAGGAAGGTGAAATTTACCAGATTTTGACTAAGTCTGCTTGACTTGGGCACCCCAGGTGAAGAAGGGCGCCCATATTTTTAGGGCATCAGATGCAAGAATTAGGGTTTCTTCTCTCAGAAAAATTTGTTCAAAATCCTCCCAGCTCCGCAGCAAGTCCAGTAGTGCAGTCAACAGATCATCCAGTCACCTAGAATTTGAGATCAAACACGAGGTATTCAAACTGAAGCCAGAGTGGAAAGAAGTGAAATTTATCAAAAATTGGTTAAGTCTGGATAAAGTGGGCGCCCCTGGTGAAGAAGGGCATCCAGCTTTTTGAAGGGGATAATTCAGCAATTAGGGTTCAAAAATATGCTCAATCTCTTCAGTGTTCAGCTAGCTTTGACACACCTGCCTTTGTCAAATTATCCGACTGTCCAATCTCTAGAAAGTTCAAATTGAAGATGAACATACAAAATGAAGGTTTCAAGCTTGGTAAGAAAGTCAAATGAAAAATGACTAAGTGTTGGAAGTTTCAGCGCCCCAGGTGAAGATGGGCGCCCAAGTTTTCAGAGGTTCAAACAGATGAATCCAGGGAAATGTGTCTAATGTAATCTCTTCGTAGTTGGTCTAGCTTTCCAACAAGATACTCAGCATGACAATCAGATGTCACAGTCACCAAATACAAAGCGTTGAACAGGGAGTCTGAAGAAGGTTGAATTTCAAAGTTCAAAAGCAAACACAAAAAGGTGGAAAATAAGCTAAGTCTAGTCAACATGGGTGGCCCCAGCTAAGAAGGGTGCCCAAGCTTTTGAAGGCCCAAATCTAACTTTTTGGTGAAGTGATCCCCAAAAGACCCCTTCCAAAATCTCCTCAGCTTCATGACAAGCCCAGCTGTCAGTCAATCCGAGCTCCGGATCACTAGATCAAGTGAGATCATCTGTAGAAGTGAAAGGATGAAGAAATCAAAAAATGGCTAAGTCTGCTTAAGATGGGCGCCCCAGGAGAGAAAGGGTGCCCAAGATTTTGAGCCCTGAGATGTTAGAATTTGCAGATACAGCTTCTAAGATCACTTCGTCAGTTTCAGTCGAGCTATCCAATGGAGTTGACGGTCAGTCGATCGGATCAGCGTAGTTCCCGGAATCAGGATTTCATCAGAAGATTAAAGGGAAAAGGAAGAACTTGAAAATCATAAAAATGGCTAACACTGTGAAAGTTCGGAGCCCCTGGAGGAAGTAGGCTCCCATGAATTTGAAGGTCAAAATGAAGTTTTTCGCCAGAGGTGCCTCCAAAACAATCTTCTCAAAATCAGTCAGGCTACACGATGAATCATCCAGCTTGTTCATCGGATCAATCTAGAAGTCAGAGATCAAGGTCAAACCAGGGGTCAAAATGGAAGAAAAGTTGAAAAACTCAGAAAAGTGGTTAAGTTTGAATGAAGTAGGTGCCTCTAGTCAAGAAGGGCGCCCAACTTACAATGCCTTAGTGAAATTTTCAAAGTTTTCAAAAGATTCAAAATGGAAAGAGGAAGGGAATGTCCAAGTTCATTGAACAGGCCAATTTTAGGGTTTTGAAGATAAAAACAAAAGAAAGCAAATCTATTTCAAGCCCTAAATCTATTTAAGACATCTCTTCCAGTCATTTTTCATCATTTTTACAGGTGGCATCCAAAGAGGAGAAGTTGGAGCAGCAAGTTTGAAGAATTTTTGTGATTCAAGAATCCATAGTTGCTGGTTTTGCATCAGATTTTTCAAATCAGCAGGCATAAACCCTTGCTTTTTCAAGCTTTGTCATCCAGAAGATAGAATTTTTCAAGAACTTCATCAAATTGCAGCAAGTGCTTTTATTTTGCATGTCAGTGAAATCCTGAGTGCATTTAGTTTTCAACCATCTAGGTCCTCTCAAATTAGTCTTCTGAAGAAAACCCATATCACAGTTTTTTTTAAGAAAATTTCAAATCCTAGGCTTGGCTGCTTTTTTGATTAGCCATCAGGGTTTTACAAATCTAATCAACTGGGTCCATTTCTAATCTTGTTCTGAACAAAACCTAGGTGCCAGCTTTTTTGGTGAAAATTTGAAGAAATTAGGGTTTGTTGCTTTTTTAGGGAAAATTCAAAATTTTCAAAAACGGACGATATGGGTTATCTTGCATTGAAATTCTGAGCGAAACCCATATCTCAGAAAAAATTTCTCAAAAATTTGTCCATTGGAGCAAGAAAATCAGCATTCTAAAAATAGAAATCGCTCAAAACTTGTCAGAACCAAGGCGAGTTTACAGTCATTCTTCAAGTTTTCTGAAATGGAGTACACTCCCAATGTTTTCAAGATTGAATCAGCTCTTTATCACAATTACATCAAAACTGCTGAGATAGACTTGCATCATATCAAGCCAGTGTTTGATCTACACGCCTTGGAGAGAGTAGGTAACACCTCAATCAAGAACCTAGGACATTCTGGACTCCTCGCAACAGCATCAATTCCTATATCAGTTTAGAGCCTTGAGTTTGTAATCGCTTGCATTAAGCATTACAACCCAGCTACTAGGGAGATCCAGTCAGCAGATGGTAGATTGATTTGTAGTCTAAAGCCTGATATGATCGAGAAGTGTTTTTCCATTCCCCTGTGACCTGAAAGCGTTACTCTCTTAAAGGGTGAATGTGAAAGGATATGGAATATGCACAAGGACAAATACAACAAGAAGAATGTATTGAAATGAATGAAAGAACATAAGACTCTGCCAAGTCACACTTCGATGATGTCAGCAAAGTTCGAGAAAGTGGCCAATGAGGTCAAAGATTTCCTAAGATCTATTGCAGATGCTGAGGACATTCTTGAAAAGCGGTGTTTTGCTATTGATGGCATAGATGCACCGAACTGGGACACAATCTCTAACTTCCTAGCGGATGTGATTGAGCTTTAAAGCAGCTTTCTTCCAAAAGCTTTCTTTCTATTCTTGGAATAAACCTTATCCATTCTTTGAGGATAGAAAGAGGATAAAATGTAATAGTTGGCATTTCCCGCTTTTTCTGCTTTCTAGGGTTTTAGATGTTATCTTATTTCTAGATTTAGTAATAAAGCTTGCTTGCTGAGCAAGCCCTAGATTGTGAAAGCAAGGAGATTTTAGGGTTCCCTACTCCTCTGCTTCTCTATAAATAAGAGCCTTTGCTCATTTAGTTTCTTTAACCGTGCTAGTGAGAACAAAACATTGAGCCTATTGTGCCTCCTATTTGTTACTCAAGTATTGTTTAATTGTGTTGTGATAGCAAATTGTTGAGCCTCTTTAGCCAACAAGGAGTTATTGTGATTGCTATTTTCTATTGTGTAAAAGCAAGATTGTAAGCCTCTTTAGCTGCAATTTCTTGTTCCAAGCATGTTAGAAGTGAGATTTGTTCCAGAGATTTGAGTAATAAAATCATGAGCCTCCTTTGCCTTGATATAAAATCTCTGATTTCCGTTATTGGTGTTTTACTTTCATGATCTTGATTTCAACTTACATTGAAGTGTGTAGATGTTCGTTAAGAAAGAGTTTATCGAAGTATTTTGTCAGAAAATCTACCTTGTTCATTTCTAGTTTCTCTTGCTCTGCTTCTTACTTGAGAAGTTAGAAACGTCTTTAGTTTAAGTTAGTCGTAGTTGAAGTTCTTAAATCAGAAAATCTCAGCTGTGGCGTTTGTGTTTTATAAACCTTGTGCTCTGGCTGATCAAAAAGATAGGCAACTTAGTTTTTGTTTACTTTCTTGAATACCATCAGCAAGAGGGAGCTTCCCCTCCTAAATTGAAGAGCAGTTTATCTGTGCATAGCTGTCTGTTTCAAATATGCATACCAAAGGTGCGAATTTAAACGCCAACAGTTTTCTGGTGCCCACCATGGGGCACGAGGCATAAAACAACAAAGAAAGCTTAGGCTTTATGTCATGGGTATGACTATCTGGCACCCTATTGCTTGATTCAGCAGAAGCAATGGGTGATAACAACAATAATGTTGGAAGGAACCTGAGACATCCACCCCCATTACCTTGGGGTAACATCATTGGACCTTTGGCTTTGCAGGAACATCATGAATTGCCTAAGGGGTCGGGAAGCACTTTCCACAGTTTCACGGCGATGGGACTCAACATCCTGATGATCATCTTTCAGCCTTCTCAACGGCTTGCGCCATCTTACACGTGGAACATGAAGACATTGCAGTGCGTCTCTTTGTGGAGACTCTTATTGGGAATGCTACTGATTGGTTCAATCACTTGGAGCCGTGCATTATCACAAGTTGGGCGACTATGATCGAGAAATTCTTGGCGAGATTCAAGCCCGCTGAAGATAGTCATCTGTTGTTTTCCCAACTTGCAAATTCAAAGATGGAGAGCAGCGAGCCCATGAGGGAGTTTGTAGCAAGATTTAATAGTCTTGTTACACGGATTTATTCTACACTTAATCCATCATCGGAGATTCTGATGAGCTGCTTCATAAATGCTCTTCCATCAGAGATAGCCTTCTTCTTGAAAACGACAAAAGAAATAGAATTGACAGATGCACAAAGACACGCCATTGAGCTGGAAGATAATATGATCACTTCTGGCATAATGAAGAAGGATTCAATCAAGCCTCCGGTTCAGAGTTTTGTAGATCCACTGCTACAGAAGGTAGCCAATGAGATGCTTGTGTTACCACCACCACAATATCAACTTCAACAACAGTATCAACCTCAACAACTGTATCAACCGAAGAGAAATGATTTTCAGCCTTATGACAATTACAAGCCACGGTTGCTAGCACCTCCACCAAGACAAATAGTTGAAGCTGCACCACATGTAGTATTTTGTTCCTTTCATGATATCGATGAACATGTCAGTTCTACATGTCCTAAGAACTTAAGAATGAATGAGATTATGGGATATGTTGATGTTGCACCCAATTCCAGTTTCGTCCCAACACCAAGTTTGAATGTTGTCTCACCACAGACGAACAACTTCGATGGCGACTCCGCAGTGGGATATTTTGAACCCATTATTGAAGAAAAAGAAGACCTCCACCACTACTCTCTTGCAGTAAATCACAAAAGACACCCTTTGCCTATGTTTACAAGTGCTTTGTACTTGCAAGTGCAAAAGGAAGAAGAAGAGAGGTGGAGAGCTAAAGAACAAGAGAATGTCAAAGTGGTTTCTCAAGACCCATCGCCAACCAATTTTGACATTATAGACTCCCTGATGAAGAACATGGTGCAGATTTCTTAGTTGGAATATCTTCGTGATCATCCTGAGCAGTTGGACATAATAATACATGTGAAGAAAGAAGCTTCAATTCAGCCTACATTGCTCGAGTCATCTATTCCAGTGAAAGAAAAGCCTAAACCTTTCTATATATCTTTGTATATAGGAGGATTTAAATTGAGCAATTGTATCATTGATTCAGGAGCCTCAGACAACGTAATTCTTATACAAGTAATGAAGGCATTGGGACTCTCGTGCACAGAAACTCAGAACGAGTGCTATTCGCTTCAATCTGAGTCAGTACCATTGGTTGGACAAATGAAGAACACTCAAGGTTGGCGGCATGTCTAGAGAAAAGAATTGTGATGAATATCCTAGTGGTTGACATTCCACCCAGCTACGGGATGTTGTTGAGCTGGAGCTTCTACATAGATCTTGGTGGTGCAATGCAGTTAGATTGGTCGTCTGTAACTATTCCTATGGAGTAAGGAAGAATCAAGATAAAACCTGAACCCAAATCCTAGTTCATGGTGGTGAAAATCCCAAACCACCCACCCCAAACCCTTTATCAAGGAATAGGTCTTGGTAATTATGTGACATTGTCAGAGATAGAAAGTGAAGACCAGAGCATTGCTTGCCCAGAAAAGAGACCGACAGAGGATGCAAATTTATGGACAATACAGTTTGATGAGGGTTGATCTAATACAAAATCAGGAGCAGGGGAAGTGATCATCTCCCCTAAAGAACAATTATACCCATTGTCATATGGCCTGCAATTGGAGTTTATTGAAGTTGAAAAAGAGGCACTTTTATTAGGCCTCAAAAATGCCGAAGACATGGGAATTGAACTCCTATGTGTTAAAGGGGATGTGGAGTTGATCGATGAGCCAATCAAAGGGTATTTTCATATCAGAGAGGATCACCTGTGACATTATAGAAATCAGGTGTGGAACGCGATTGATTGGTTTAAAGAGTTTAAAGACATTCCAGAGATCGACGATAAATACATCCTAAGGATTGATACCAGAGACATCCCGAAGATGAACGACAACAAAGTTGATGACTCAATGGTACCTGCCTCCTTCCTTGCGCCATATTCTGACTTTTTTCAAGGTGCGTCTGGATGGACGTATGAAGATATGAGAATCTTCATCCCTGAAGATTTGTCTCCTGCAATACCCAGGAGAAGAGAAGTAAAGCCTTTCAAGCAGAAACAAAATCCTTTAGAGGTGGAGTAAATTTTATGTGAATATTTTTTCTTTTATATTTTCGTGATGTGTTCCCCCTTTCTGTGATGTTTTCGTTATGTTGTGTTTCCCCTTTCCGTAACAGTTTTGTCATGTTTTAGGTGTTTAGGAGTCTTGTTTTAGGTGATTTGTAGGGAAGTCCAACTATTAGGTGATTACTAGGAAGTCCGATCATAGGTGACTTAGGAAAGTTTTGCAAATAGGTGATTAGGAAATGATGCTGACTCTGATACCCAATGGATAAGGCACTGGTCTATGCTTAAAACTCTAGAGATTCTATGGTTCTCCTATGCCGTAAGTATCCGCCATGGTCCCCAAACAGAGCCAATGTTGTACCCCAAAATTAAATTTTTTGTTACACTTAGACATTTTGAAGAAATGAGTAAAAGTCTTGTTAAATCAGTCAAAAAGGTCAAAATTTGGGTGTGCATGTCTTGCATGAGGGGTTAAAGTGTAAAATTTTCAAAATATGACGATTTGGGTCTACTTAGAGCAGCTTAACCTACAAAACCCATATCTCAGTTTTTCATCCCTAAATTTTAGGAAAACTGCTATTTTTAGAAATTTCCTAAAAATAGTAACTTTTATGGGTTTTTCTGGTTTCTTTCGAAACGGATATCAAAATTTTCTAAAAATATAAATTTTATTTGCCAGGGTCCAAACTGATTTTGATTGGTTCAAAATACGTCCATATCAAGCTGGTGTAGTCAGAATCTTAAAATAATCAGTTTTGCCCTAGTAGGTCTATTCTGCCTTTTCAGAAGTATATGAGGAGCTCTAAGGTCATCAATGGAGGTCAGTCAGTTGCCAGGTGTCAGATTCAATGATCAAGCATTGAACAAAAGATGAAATGATGAACATGCATGTTGAATGAAGAAGGAAGGTGAAATTTACCAGATTTTGACTAAGTCTGCTTGACTTGGGCGCCCTAGGTGAAGAAGGGCGCCCATCTTTTTAGGGCATCAGATGCAAGAATTAGGGTTTCTTCTCTTAGACAAATTTGTTCAGAATCCTCCCAGCTCCGCAGTAAGTCCAGTAGTGCAGTCAACAGATCATCCAGTCACCCAGAATTCAAGATCAAACATGAGGTATTCAAACTGAAGCCAGAGTGGAAAGAAGTGAAATTTATCAAAAATTGGTTAAGTCTGGATAAAGTGGGCGCCCCTGGTGAAGAAGGGCGTCCAACTTTTTGAAGGGCCTAATTCAGCAATTAGGGTTCAAAAATATGCTCAATCTCTTCAGTGTTGAGCCAGCTTCGACATGCCTGCCTTTGTCAGATTATCCGACTGTCCAATCTCTAGAAAGTTCAGATCAAAGACGAACATACAAAATGAAGGTTTCAAGCTTGGTGAGAAAGTCAAATGAAAAATGACTAAGTGTTGGAAGTTTGAGCGCCCCCAGTGAAGATGGGTGCCCAAGTTTTTAGAGGTTCAAACAGATGAATCCAGGGAAATGTGTCTAACGTCATCTCTTCACAGTTGGTCCAGCTTTCCAATGAGATACTCAGCATGACAATCAGATGTCACAGTCACCAGATACAAAGCGTCGAACAAGGAGTCCGACGAAGGTTGAATTTCAAAGTTCAAAAGCAAACACAAAAAGGTGGAAAATAAGCTAAGTCTGGTCAACATGGGCGCCCCCAACTAAGAAGGGTGCCCAAGCTTTTGAAGGCCCAAATCTAACTTTTTGGTGAAGTGATCCCCAGAAGACCCCTTCCAAAATCTCCTTAGCTTCGCGACAAGCCTAGCTGTTAGTCAATCCGAGCTCCGGATCACCAGATCAAGTGAGATCATCTGTAGAAGTGAAAGGATGAAATAAAAAAAAGGCTAAGTCTGTTTAAGATGGGCGCCTAAGATTTTGAGCCCTAAGATGTTAGAATTTGCAGATATAGCTTCTAAGATCACTTTTTCAGTTTCAGTCAAGCTATCCAATGGAGTTGACGGTCAGTCGATCGGATCAGCGTAGCTTCTAGAATCAGGATTTCATCAGAAGATTAAAGGGAAAAGGAAGAACTTGAAAATCATAAAAATGGCTAACACTGTGAAAGTTCGGAGCCCCTGGAGGAAGTAGGCTCTCATGAATTTGAAGGTCAAAATGAAGTTTTTCGCCAGAGGTGCCTCCAAAACAATCTTCTCAGAATCAGTCAGGCTACGCGATGAATCATCTAGCTAGTTCATCAGATCAATCTAGAAGTCAGAGATAAAGGTCAAACCAGGGGTCAAAATGGAAGAAAAGTTGAAAAACTCAGAAAAGTGGTTAAGTCTGAATGAAGTAGGCACCTCTAGTCAAGAAGGGCGCCCAACTTACAATGCCTTAGTGAAATTTTCAAAGTTTTCAAAAGATTCAAAATGGAAAGAGGAAGGGAATGTCCAAGTTCATTGAACAGGCCAATTTTAGGGTTTTGAAGATAAAAACAGAAGAAAGCAAATCTATTTCAAGCCCTAAATCTATTTAAGACATCTCTTCCAGTTAGTTTTCATCATTTTTACAGGTGGCATCCAAAGAGGAGAAGTTGGAGCAGCAAGTTTGAAGAATTTTTGTGATTCAAGAATCCATAGTTGCTGGTTTTGCATCAGATTTTTCAAATTAGCAGGCATAAACCCTTGCTTTTTCAAGCTTTGTCATCTAGAAGATAGAATTTTTCAAGAACTTCATCAAGTTGCAGCAAGTGCTTTTATTTTGCATGTCAGTGAAATCCTCAGTGCATTTAGTTTTCAACCATCTGGGTCCTCTCAAATCAGTCTTCTGAAGAAAACCCATATCACAATTTTTTTTAAGTAAATTTCAAATCCTAGGGTTGGCTGCTTTTTTGATCATCCATCGAGGTTTTACAAATCTAATCAACTGGGTCCATTTCTAATCTTGTTCTGAACAAAACTCAGGTGCCAGCTTTTACGGTGAAAATTTGAAGAAATTAGGGTTTGCTGCTTTTTCAAGGAAAATTCAAAATTTTCAAAAACGAACGATCTAGGTTGTCTTGCATCGAAATTATAAGCAAAACCCATATCTCAGAAAAATTTTCTCAAAAATTTGTCCATTGGAGCAAGAAAATCAGCATTCTAAAAATAGAAATCGCTCAAAACTTGTCAGAACCAAGGCGAGTTTATAGTCATTCTTCAAGTTTTCTGAAATGGAGTACACTCCCAATGTTTTCAAGACTGAATCAGCTCTTTATCACGATTACATCAAAACTGTTGAGACAAACTTGCATCATATCAAGCCGGTGTTTGATCTACACGCCTTGGAGAGAGAAAGCAACACCTCAATCAAGAACCTAGGACATTCTGGACTCCTCGCAGCAGCATCAATTCCTATATCAATTCAGAGCCTTGAGTTCGTAATCGCTTGCATTAAGCATTACAACCCGGCTACTAGGGAGATCCAGTCAGCAGATGGCAGATTGATTTGCAGTCTAAAGCCTGATATGATTGAGAAGTGTTTTTCCATTCCCCCGTGGCTTGAAAGCGTTACTCTCTTAAAGGGTGAATGTGAAAGGATATGGAATATGCACAAGGACAAATACAACAAGAAGAATTTATTGAAGTGAATGAAAGAAGAACATAAGACTCTGCCAAGTCACACTTCGATGATGTCAGCAAAGTTCGAGAAAGTGGCCAATGAGGTTGAAGATTTCCTAAGATCTATTGCAGATGCTAAGGAAATTCTTGAAAAGTGGTGTTTTGCTATTGATGGCATAAATGCACCGAACCGGGACACAATCTCTAACTTCCTAGCAAATGTGATCGAGCTTTAAAGTAGCTTTCTTCCAGAAGCTTTCTTTCCCGCTTTCTTTCTATTCTTGGAATAAACCTTATCCATTCTTTGAGGATAGAAAGAGGATAAAATGTAATAGTTGGTGTTTCCCGCTTTTTCTGCTTTCTAGGGTTTTAGATGTTATCTTCTTTCTAGATTTAGTAATAAAGCTTGCTTGCTGAGCAAGCCCTAGATTGTGAAAGCAAGGAGATTTTAGGGTTCCCTACTCTCTGTTTCTCTATA
>VDFB02389168.1:0-42712 GCA_007258455.2 Sequoia sempervirens
TTGGGTGATGATTCCTCCTGCTTTAGCAGACATTCTATATGGCTGTTTTTAAATATTAATAAAAATATCTAACTCTTACATATCAAAAAAAAAGAATACCAGAAAACAATATATAATTACAAAAAAGTTAAAAAACTATATTAATATTAAAAAAGGTATATAAATATTAGCATGTTAAATTAGAATACCTTTTTATTTAGACAGGAACGGGCATCCAAGAACTTCAATATCCTCTATCTCCCTCTTCCTTTAGAAAGACTTCAATATGCCCACCCACCTTGCCAAATTTGATGGTTTTGAGCCAAGATCAAAATCCTTTCTCTAAAAGAATAACGAAATGGCTTCAAACAATCCCTTACTCTCAAATTTACAACCTTTCTAGAAAACAATATATGCGCACAGCTAAAGTATATAATACATATATATAAGCACTTTTTTCTTTCTTTCATCCTTCCTTCCACTTCGTAACTAAATAAAATCACGAGCACATTCAAATGTGTTTGCCCTAAGTTCAATCCCAAGCAAATGGCAAGCATTTTTCTAACGAGTGTTTTTCTAGCACACAAAATGTGAAATAATGTGGTTGTTTATGGGCATTTAGGTTTTATCTATCACAAAATTTGAGGCCACAAAGGATAAGGTCCTGTTGTTGGGCCAAGGGTTGAGGATACTTGGGGCACCTCATCACGTCCTCCTCATTATGGTTGAGCCCACAAAGTCCTTGGGACTCGTTATAGTGATATATATAATCTCTCTTAGACGTAGAATTAAATGTATTTCATGGATTATGTCTATCATGTTTATCTAACATGGTTGCAGTGTTATCGTGATATATATAATCTCTTTTAGACCTACAATTAAATGTATTTCATGGATTATGCCTATCATGTTTATCTAACGTGGTTGCAGGTTTCCATAACCAGATTTACACCATCTCAGTTTTGAGTGGGGAATTATATCTTTAACTATAATTTGTTATTGGTTTCATTTGGAATTGTGATTTCAGGGAAAAGTATAAGGTTGTCCCAAAAGGGGACATCACATATTTTTAAAACTTTCCATATTTTTTAAGTCATCCCTTTTCACAACCCCTAAAATGGCTTTGAAAAAATTTGCAACGCATCCCCCAGTCCCTTGCTGTGCCCATCCCAAAAACTTGGTGTAACATAGATGTTATTTGTTTCTCTAAATACTAAATTGTAACGTGTGCATGCTTGTACGGTGGGCTTTTTGTTTGCAAGAGTTTAACTTCCTTAGAAAATAGCATTACTCTTACATTCAAGTTGTGCTTGGACTGATCTTGTTTGCGAAGTTTCAAGTGTTCAAAAACGAGGCTTGGAAGCCAATGGTTTCCCTTTTGGTTGATAAACTCTTCTTTTCTGCCCCTCCTCTCTTTCTGTGTTTCTCCCTCTCTCCCTTTAATAATTTGAGCTTTCCTTTAAGTCTGGTAGGTTTAGGCTTAGATTTGTGGTCTAGTTAGTGCTTAGAATGATTTAGGTGTGTGCTCTATTTCTGATGGAAAGTATTATTCAGCTATAAGTCTTTATCATTATTTGTTTGCACATCAACATACATATGAATGATGAATGCAATGAAGTGAGTGCTAAATCCAGTGAACTTATTTGGTACATTTCAATCTTCTTATTAAAACATAATAGGTGGTAATGCTTTTGTCTTCTCTTTTCCACACTTTTCATTGTAACCTCTTGAATGAAACAAATATTATTGGCCTTTGGGTCATCCATGTGTTGCCTAGACCAGGTGGTATAAACCTTGGGAAGATTTAATCTCCTTTGAAGAGAGGTGGAGCATGTTACTGCCCCATCAAAGTTGATGTGTCAATACCTTTTGATGTTGGTGTGATTTTTAACCCTTCAACAGGGACTATGACTCTAGTTGTTTTTCTGAGCCACCTTATAAAATGTAGCTTACAAGAAGAAAGAGCCATAATTAAAAATCTGTCTGACATGTATTTTGTCTGTCTTTGGTGTCCTTTATAATATAAATCCAAATTTTCCTACAGATTTTATCTATGAATTGTCAGTCCTTGTACTATGCATTGTGGGCTTTACAAATTAAGAGAATTAGTGCATGTGTGTTTGTATGTTCTCAAACAAGTGGAAAATATGTTTTTTAATAAGAAAAGCATCTTACATTACATCAAAGAAAAAGACTTTTATGACAGCTGAACAATAGAAATCCAAGAAAGATCTATCCCTATAAAAGCAAAGAAAGCTAGCACCTAAACCTGCAATCAATGCTAAGGAGTCAACAAATCAATGAAAACATGCGCGCTTGACTATGAGAAGCATAGCTAAATCTTTGACAAGAAGCTAACAGTAGACAGCCATGTGATATGGTATAAAATTTTGGAGCAATACCTTATCATCCAAGCATCCCTTAAAAAATAACTTCACCAAGGGATGGAAGCAATAAAGTAGTCGCTGAATTCAGCCTATAACCATCCGCAAAGTACTAGCATTGTTGAGTAGAAACCAACCATGAGTATTGCAACTTTGTCTTTGAGAAACCTACATGGGCAGCTTGTAAAGTGCCCTTAGTCCTATGATGCTGTGTAGCCATTTGCATATGCACTAGAACTAAAGTTTGGTTGAGAAAAAACTTGTATTATTTTAATACTATTGACTTCAACAACAGCTAAACACAATAAGTTTTGCAGGGTTATCAGGAATCATTCCTCAAAAGATCATCAGAGCAATAACATCAAAGATATAACAGAAGTGTTGGCACCAAATAGGCATTCAATTGGACAATATTTTCTCAATGTTGGAAGCTTCTTCAACTAGTATAAATAGTAAAAATAAATTTATACAGAAGAGATATAGGAGTCCTGCAATAAAGCAATTTATAGAGAAATGAAATGACAAGATATTACAAAGAAAAAAAATGGTATTTTCATTGGCCATATTACAACAATAAGCTTAAAAAGCAGCTAATTAGAAAATAGCAACTAAATAAGCATTGCCTTTAAATTATTCCCTATTCATGTTACCTCTAATTCTTTTTTTTGCGCTGTTGTATTTTCCAAACCAGGTGATGATGTCTCAATTGGACCAGGGCAGACTACTGTGACCTTGATGCCTTTCTGAGCTAGCTGTAAACCACAAGGATATCTTCGTTAGCAATAATAGACAGTTGTATGTTACTACTTACAAGTAAACTGTAAATAACTTGGGAATAGAGAAGAATGAGCAAGGTTATATACTAGAGAAATAAATAGACTGAAATATTTAAGATACTAAAGAAACTCCATTTGAAAACAATAATATTGTCATTTTAAAGCATAAAAAACATTTACAAGTTCCCCCTTTTGAGGGCCTAAAAATAAAAATTGTCAATGGACCCCACACCCCATGTGAGTTTTTATAAACTCAACAAAGATGGAGCACCACAGGGGAAGCTCAGCAAAGGTGGCCAAGGACGAATTTACTGGGATTATAAGGAAGAACCAATTTTTAATTGACTCAAAGATTAGAGTGCTCCATAATTAACTTGGCCAAGGCCTATAGTATATGGTATGGTTGAAGAGCTCCTAGCAAAGGTGTGACCAAGTTCATATTCAAGATGGATTCCTAGATCTTAGCAACCATACTGAAATCAAGAGCCAAGACCCCTGAAACTGGCAACTTCAATCCTTAATTGCTAGTGTTTGAAGCTACATTGATTGATTTGAAGAAGTCGGAATTGACAACCAACCTTGTGCCAAGAATGCTTTAACACTCCCAGCCCAAAGCATTTGAAGGGAAGATAACTGGATGGAGGTACATATGAGACTTAGAACTCCTCTCCTAAATATTGTGAAAAATAATTGCTCGTAGACTTGTCAATATGGAAAGGAGAGGGTGGCCATGCAAACCCTTGGTTTCTACCTATCCCTTTTTCTTCAAACACCCAAGAAGAGTGCCTAATGAGCTTAATGATGCTGCCATCTTTTAACTTCATCAATTCCTTTTGCATTTAAGGGGTCAACGTTGAATTCATAGGTATTTGCTTTGGTCTAAATGGCTTCATGTCAGACTGCAGAGGGATAGTGTGTTGAAACAAGTCTTCCCTATAAGCTTTCAGTTCATTGTAGGACCAGGCAAAACATTTTCTATTTTTCCCAAGCAATGCAATCAGAAGCTTCTTTTCTACTGGTTTCAACCCTTTGCCAATCTATATCATCTTGGGAAACAACTCGATTCCTAGATTAGCATCTACATTTACTTCATTTACTAGTTTGATCTTGGCCTTGTAGCAATCAGCCCCATCAAAGGCTCCTTCGAGTGCAACCAACCTTTTGGATATAATGTTTGTCTTTAGTTGTACTACATTCACCCCAAATAATGTTTCCTTGCCATTACGATGCTCAACCATTGGTTCCCAATGAATCACCTACTTGTCAATTCATCGGTACAATTGAGAAACCTATAAAGCTATTGATCATCTTCAAACACCTACCAATTATAGATGCTTTCAAGAATTGTGGGTCGAGCAAGGATCTCAACACTGTATGTGCAACAAGGAGACATCCAACAATCATAACAAGCTTAGATGCCAAGACAGCTAATGCACCTACTTCAACATTTTGTGTTCTATCCAACCAATGAATACCCAAGGCCTCAAACAATTCAACTATGTCCCAAATAGCATTCTTGTACATTTCAACCTTTTGTCTTTTGCTATCTGCACTCCTTGTACCTAAGCTATAATCAATTTTTGAATCTCCATACGCTTTCAAGCATTTGATTATTATGACCATCGTTCAAGCCTAAAGTCAATGCCTTATATTTGACAATGTTATTAGTCTACTGGAATGTTATTTAAATAAAAATTTGAAATGCATATCACCGGGATAGATAAGAACAACACCTACCCTTAATCCATCCTTAGAACAAACCTCATCAAAAAGCATAGTCCACAAATCATTGAGCTTTGCACATGAAGCGTGAGGATAAGACATGGGATTGACAAGGTTGCTTGCATCATATTCATCATAATATCCAATAAAATTATCTAGTTTTGCATCCATGTAGTATCTCATTAGTTGCTGTTTTTGGATCTCATAATGTAGCATTATATGCAACATTTTTTTTCTCTATATAATTTCGCATTTTCTCTATGCAACAAGATGGTAGCATGAGAAAGATCCATTTGTATGTTGCCTCCAATAGATGCAGCCTATTTTCTTGATAGAAACATACCCTTTTTAATAGGACAATCAATTACAAAGATATCCATTTGGAGGGATTTATCTAGATAAGAAGCCAGCTGAACCTCAAAACTTTTAACAATGCCAACGGCATGCATCTCCCTTGAGTCCATTGCAAAACATTTCTCACATGACTAAGAAATCTTGAGACTCATCTCATTCATTACTTCTATGACATTACTAGAAGCTCTAGAATCCAACATGCAATTATGTACTAATCAGCCATTGATGTCCAAAGAATTGTAGAAACTAGAAAGGATCAAAATTTATTTAACTCGCCACTAATAATATGCCTAAATAAATTGTAGGTGTTTCTTGGGCACTTGCATCAACTTGGGGATTGTTGGAGGAACAAGCAAACTGGTTATTTGTTGTAGGGACAACTATATAGGATAACATCCTATCCTTATGTTCAAGGATCTTTAAAAGTTTAGTCAGAGGCACTTGGACTTTGATTTGATTTAAAGGTAGAGCAATATCAATAGGGGTGTAATAGTTAAATTAGTAGATTCCAGCACCATAAAGCATGTATGTCAGGGATGAATTGCATGGTTTGACCACTAACTTGATTGCCTTTGCTATTTGCATGACCAACATTGTCCTTTATATCACATTTTCCTTGCTGAAGTGGTTTCTTTACTTCACCCAGCCTATGGCCTTCTTTCTTTTGTTCCAAATATTCAACATCACCTATAGACGTTTCAACCTTCTTAGCTTTGGGAACAAATTTCTTTTGTACTGCTGGATTTTGGGTAGGAGCTCTTCTTTTTTTCAATTCCTTTTGTTGTTGAATTCTTGTTTCCAATCTCAACATTTACCCTATGCTTACCCTTATTTGCATTTTGGCCAGCAACACTTGGTTTGACTCCAACATTAATATCTAACTTGACACCAACCTGCCTCTTTCTGAGTTGATACTCACTTTGTGCTTGCATAACTATAGCCTCAGTGAAAGCTTTGGCATCAGCCAAGGAAGGCTTGGCCTTCTTATACCTTTGTTGCATAAGCTATTTCATGTGTGCTAAATCATGAGTTGGTACTTCATACTGATTAAAGGCATTAATATAACCATATTAATCAGGCTCATGATCAGTAAAACAATCTTCATATTCAGCTTGATTAAATCTTTCCACATATTCACATGTGTAAACCTGATCATTTTCAGTGCTCAAATTCATTACTTTCTTCATATTCTTCATCTTCCTGACCCTTTTCTTCATATTCTTCATCTTTTTGACCCTCTTCTTCATTCACTAGTGCTGCTGCAACAACACACTTAGTAGGTTTGTGGCATATAACACACCTCACACCTAACAATGTCATCTTGCATGTTCATTGTCATGTCCCCTTTTTGAGTTAAGGAAATAATTAATAATTTAACTTAAGTTGTCTAAATAACTTTGTTATATTCATAAAAAGGCAACTTATGTTTTATTATTAAAAAGCTGTTTTTAGAAAAAAGGGTTATTAAGGTGCCCACTAAGACTAGGATCATAAAAAATGTATAATTATAAGGACTTACTAGACACTTTTTAAAATAAAACTCTGCAGGGAAAAAGGAAAAGAATATAATATTTAATTATAAGTCTCTCAAGTGCCTATAAAAGGAGGAGCTGAGCAGAGAGAAAAGTTACCAATTTCTGAAATCAAAACTCCAATTTCTTGAGATAGAACTTATGTTCATTTTTCTGCTAAAGAACAAAACCCTTCTATTCATATGAGTAATTCCATACAGGGATTACCAGTGAGCTGCAAATATTGAAATTGAAGATGAAAAACCCTAATCTCCATTAGAGTGATTCCATCCAGGAATCACCAGTGTGTTAAAAAATTACATTTTATTCCAGCTTCAAGTTATCACTTAAAGATATTGAAGATCTTCCAATTTCCAGTTTGGTGATTGCAGTTTTTCAATGAGTTTACAAATTTTATATTTGATTCGAATTGTATAAAGATTTCAGAATATTATATAAATCAATGGCAAATCTTTATTATATACCAGCCATACTATTTTATTCATTATAATTAATAAGATAGGAGGAACCATACTAATTTAATGTGAGAATGGTCGTACCAATATATTAATATTACTACCAAACTTTCTTGGTAGCAGTTGTACATGATTAGGAGACTTATTTTGTTGCACTAGAGAGTTGTACTATTTGCTAATGCAGTCATACCATTTTGGAAGCTTATTATATTGGTAAACCTTGTCTTTTTTGTTGTACCTTTTAAAAAAAAAAGTGTAACATTAAAAGATTGAAGACTTTATAAAAATTTCTGCCACACTTCTTCCTCGAGGAATCACAACTTGTTTTATGTGCATTTTGGCAGTCATACCTTTCATGGTATTGCTTATACCATTGATAATTGACTTTTTCAGCTGGTAAGGGTTTTAAAAAAAGATTATTTCCTAGTCTTCAAGTTATCAATTCAGACTTTAAAAGGAATTAATTATTTTCAGATGTTGAATACTACTCTATACCAGTTGTACAAGTCAGAATATGTGTTTATTCATTGTCTGGTATTTTATACCAGATCTTAGTATTATATTGTTGTTTGATAATCATTTCGAGATGTCTACAATTAATATCAAAATTTTAGTTATTGGAATAATATTTTCATTGCAATTTTTTGTGCAGTTTACCACAATAAATAATTTAATATTTGTAGTTGATTTCAATATTGTAAGTTCGGAAGGCTATGCTGCCACAACATTAATTAATTATTTTCAATTTCCAATTTTATTATTTCTAATGTTAATCTATGTAGTTCTCCACCAGAACTAATTCCATTATTTTCAGTTATAACTTTTTAATAAATCTAAAAGGCTTGCCACCAAATTAAGCATATCTTTACTTCTAGACTTTGTAATATTTTGCAATATTGAGTTATGCGGCTTGCCACCAACAAAAATAATATTCTAATATTATTCCAATCCTTTCATTGTATGCTCTCACTTTGCCCACATTGAGATCTCGATGATCAAAGCATGTTAAGGTTTCATGCATTGTTCATTGTGAAATAGTAAAAAAGCAGTGTTCCATGGGGGCCTTTCCCCAAAAATGGCGCGTTTGAAGCGGGGGTCTCGAGGGGGGGGGTGTCTCTGCCGTCCTCGTCGGTGCTCCGCTAGAGAGGCGTCTCGTCTCCCAAGGAGACGGGGAGATGGGGAGACATCTCCAAGTTTCCTTGGGAGGCGTCCCAAGTCTCCAAGTCTCCTTGGGAGACGCCCAGAGTTTCCTGTATTTACTATTTACTACATTTTGAGTTTTGACATTTTGCTATTAGTATTTGTATTTAGTAATTTACTATTTAGTTTACTGTTTTACTATTTGCCATTTGGCATTTGCTACTCATTGTAATGATGAATCATGTAATCATCTTTATAGACTTTGTGATATCTCATATGACATCAAATATTCATATTTTCGATATAATAGAAATCTCCAATTTAACAATTTCATTTGTCAAATTTTATTTAGCAATTAGCATTCAAGATATCTTCGTATTTAGATTTAGTATTTCAAATTTTGCTATGTTATAATTTTACTAATTTGAGTAATTTCCTATAGTTTCATTTGAAATGTAATTCTTATACTGTTATACTGTTATACATCTTTTCAAAACTAGTTTTTCAAGTACTATAAGTATATTTATAACTATATCAGCACCACCACCCCACCACCCGCCGCCGCCGTCCCCTGCCGTCTCCCCGCCGTCCCCAAACTTAGGCCCTTTGTCCCCCCGTCTCCAAACGCGTTTCCCCGTCCCCCCGTTTCCCCGTCCCCCAGGCTCGTGGAACACCGAAAAAAAATAAGTTTGAGACATTACAATGGTATCAAAGTTGTGATCTTGCTAGCTTGCAAGAAAAGTTAACATTGTGATGCAGATTTCATTACATGGAAGACAGCAAGATGAAGACATTGATGAAACACACACTTATACTGAGAGGTGGGGGGTTTGGTGGGGATGGTGAGGGGAGGTGAAACAGTATAGATCAAACTTTTCTTTCCACAATTGAATCAATCACAGTAGTATTACCTCAAAACTTAATTTTATCCATAGCAATACCATATATGCAAGATCTAGCAATTAAGAACACACATAAGAGACACAATTTACATGGAAACCCTTATGGGCGAAACCATAGCAAAATATTGCTTGGATAAATCTTCTTACAAATTTCATAGGCACCAACCCATTGGAGACCCCAATCCCCACTACTGAGTACCAACCCCGGAAGAGACGCCAATCTCTTCTAATAAGAGGCATCAACCTCCAAATGAATAATATGATTATTTGTTTGCAACTTTAAGAGACCCCTGTCAAGAAAATATATAAAATCTTGACGAATATATCCTTTTTTTAGAAAAAAATATTAATTTCTATAGGCGAATCTTTCCTTTTTTTGAAAAAATATTAATTTTATTGGCAATTTTTTTACATCACTAAAATTTTGTAGAAAATCTTAGCAAATCTTGGAAAATAATAGTAAAATTCATTAATTATGATGGCGAATCCTTCCATTAAAAATAATAATTCTTATGGAAAAGTAGGGGCCCAAGGGTGGAAATGATCAATGGGTGTAAGGGGTAGACTCTATAATATTTAGTTGCCACCATTGATTTAAAATATAATCTAACGGCCCTCATTGTATACTACAAGGTAAAATGTACCCGAGATGTAATGCTCATGGAGATCAATGATCCAAAAGCAATTTTGGGGCCCATGAGCATTACATCTCGGGTACATTTTACCTTGTAGTCTACAATGAGGACCATTAGAATATATTTTAAATCAATGGTGGCAACTAAATATTGGACATATGGCCCTACAAAAACTAATAACTATGATATACTATTGGCGAATTAATTTAGATTTCTACTGTAACTTATAAAATTTAGGCGAATCTAATCTAATCATGTATCAAATACTATGGCGATTTTTTGAGTTAAAAAGTTAAATAAAATAAAATAAAATTTTGTAAAAATATGGCAATTCAGGTCATGTTTTTTTATTAGAGGTAAAACAAGTTTTGAAGGGGCCCCAAAACCCTTTACAAAAAAGAGAGTTGTTTCAAAAGATAACCACACAGAACAACAAACAGCCAACAAGCAGCAAACCATAAGCAAAACAGCTACCAAAAAAGGAGCAGAAACAGTAACTATAGATTCTTCAGAATATTAGCAGCCTCCATATCGCTTTCAATTGTCTTTTGATGCACATCCATGACTTAAAAAATCTCTTTGGTAGGTACCCCAGCTTTCAGCTTAGTTTTGTTGCAGGTCTGAGTACAATGCCCCATTTCACTTACCTCTCTAATCAAAAAACACCAGGTGAACCAGCAGCATTCCCAGCAACAGCTTTACCAACTGAAGCTTCCTCCATCCACTACCTGTTCCCAACAGCATCCTTATCACCCGGAGCTTCCTCCATCCACTTCCTAGCCTTCTCATTGAGGATGGTTAAACCCTTCACTTCATTCCTCATAGAAGATTTGGTCACTTCCACAACCTTATCCAACTTCAGATTAACCCGTTCCATTTTCTCTTCCAAGGTCACAATCCTCTGTTCAAAAATTTGCTTCAACTTTAACATTTCATCAGCAACAATCTTTAAAGCATTAAAAAGCTAGTTAATTTGAGCCTGTGGAGAGGACTCTGAAGATTCCCCAGCTTTACTCACAATCCCACAAACCTTCACATTGGTCATATTAAGTTCATGGAAAGCCCGTTTGAACAACCTAAACAAGGAAATAGTACCCTCCTTCGCTAGGCCCAGAACATTAGGCAAATCCTCTCGGTTAAAATTAAACACATCCATTGCCTCCACTTCAACCTCCTGGGAATCACTGTTCAGGTTTTGACTATCAATCACCTCTTTCTCTTTATACCCAGCAACCGGTGTTTATATTTTGCGAAGAGAGCCTGCAATTTCATCAACAACAGTCCTCCCTCTATTTTGCATCTCCATCCCTTGTTTAGGCATATCCATGTTATCTTGCCCACCAACAACATTTAGAGGAGACTCAGCTCCAATAGACTCCTCCTGGACAGGGCTACCAATCCACTTAGCCATCTTCTTGCTACTCCCACCCTTCAAGCCCTTTTTTCTCTTAGACCCAGACAAAGGGGGCGTAGCAATCTTTTCCCCAGTAGCAACTTTCTTTCCTTTCATCAAGGCAAAGGATTCACCCTTCCCAATTTTGCAAGGTTTGTCACCAACCAACCCCTCACTACAAGTTTCATACTCCGTGGAAACAGGGGCAGATTTCCCTTTCTTACCACCCTTAACAGGAGCAGGGGGCTCCGAGTAGACTTCCATAGAAGCCTCTGATTTAGGTTCATAATCATCATCCGCCTCCGACCCGGTCTCATACTCCAAATCCACTTTCTTTTTCTTCCCTTTAGGAACCTTCTCAGGTTTTTCCTCTGACACAGTCTCATACTCCAATTCCAATTCTTTTTCTTTCCTTTAGGAACCTTCTCAGGTTGCTTAGGAACCACATAAGACTTGGCATAATCCAACATGAGGAGAATTAAGCCAACATGAAGCACAGGATTTTTAGGATTACGCTTGTGATCCTTAATCCCTATTTCCAAAGACGCCAACAAATAGAAAGGAAAAGAAACTTTCTTCTTGTGTCTAAAGTGATTCAAAAGGACAAAATGATAACTAGAAAGGGCAGAGAAACGACCTTCTAAAGTTACATACCTCATGAGTTCTTTTGCGATGTCTCCCCAAAGAGCCTTGATAGAACTATGGTAGTAGCCACCACATTTAGCACACTCAAGCTTCTTACCTTCATCATCTTTAAAGAAGATCTGCAACGTGGCATTAAACTCCTTGTCTCTATACACTTTCTTGCCCTCAATAGATAGGCCCGTGATACTAGCAATAAGGTCTTCATTTATGTCAAATTCAGTTCCACCCAGCTTCAAAACTCTATTATGCCAACCCTTAACAAACAACTCTGTCACCTTCGGATCATTTCCATGGAGTCTCTCAATATATGGCGTAATCCCACCCAGCTACAATCATTCCCACACTTTAGACTTGGATTTCAAGGTATCACAGGAAAATGGCTCAGCCCTATTCCTTTCTTTGCCCATGATCACAGACACAACGAAACCCAAAAGCTTGAGAACTTTACAGAAAATGAGAAGAAGCCTTGAGAACAAATGCAAAGAATTACCCACAATTTGTGTGAAAACGGCTAGGTGGTAGAAGGTAATTATTAACCTTAAAGGCCACCCCCTACAAAGGATTTTCAAATTATCAAAAAACCAAGCACAATCCAAGTCAAGATCATACCAAAGGGTAATCTGCCACGTGAATAGGTTCATGTGAAAACAAGTCATAATGAAGTTGACGCCCTCCTTAGCATTTTTGGAGATCATTATTAAGACGAGTAAGGGCCTCTATAGGAAGGGGATCATCCTCATCCCAAATCCTATGAACGCTAACTCCAATGTTAGCAAAGACATCCGCTAAATCATTACCCTCTCTAAAAATATGTGATATATAAAATTCATCAAAGGAATTCAATATATCAATCGCATCCAAGATTAGGGATTCAACAGTCCAAGAGGGACGAGTAGAATTCTTCAAATTATTACTAACATTTAATGAATCTCCCTCTAACCAATACTTCTTGAAACTTTTAGATTGAGCAACCTTCAACCCATAATAGGCAGTTGATGCTTTCGCGAAGTGGGCAATTCAGGTCATGTTACAGCTTGAACAATTAGCCAAATTTGGATTCCCAAATTTCAACTATTAGCCAATTGGCAAATATTAGCCACTAAAAAATCACCAACTACTCACAAACCTGCAATACACTCACTCATAAATTTGTAATATAGTCTTCAATTTTTTTGCTCGTAGAAACGCCATGATCTTGTATTTATTTCTCTTTTCGTCTCACAAAATTGATGCTAAAATCCTCTCATAAATCTGCTCAAATATCCTTTTATTTTTGTTTTTTATGTGAATGATATTCCTTGAAATTGATTTATTATAAACCCTCTCACAACCTTCTATTTATACCTATCAAAATGCCTCTTCACTCAAGGGAGGCAACTCCTCCAAGAGGGGTAAGCCCACTTATAAGAATAATATTTATTTATTTTTAACTTATTGCCCAAGGTTGGGTGAACCTCTCTAGGGGGTCGTCCCTCTTTGGGAGCCCCATAAAATAACAATAAAATTAATTTCATTTTTAATTAAATCTTCCCCAATTTGGGGTGGCACCAAGAGGGGAGTCGTCCCACATCTTCTGATTTTATTTTGCATTTTAAACTCCTCGAAAAGATGTCGGACATGGGTCGGCCCATGTAAAAAATACACCATTATTTTTTGCAGATTAAATATCTTCCAAACCACCGACAAGCCCTTTGACATCAATGACAACATTTTTTGACAATCAATAACAACATACAACAATCTCTTCATTCTTCCTTTGACATCAATGACAATATTTCGAATAGACATTTCAAGAATTCTTATCGGAAATGTTATAAAGTTTACTAAATATTGTTGAAAAGATTAAATTTCTTTCAGATTATAACCAGAATGTTGAACTTGATAAATATGAAGTTGATGCCAAATTAGTATTGAAAAATACTGATCATGAATTCACAAGTCTCAATTTTTCTTAATGGTATTCGATCTACAAGAGCAGAACATTTATTGATTTCAATGTCTCCAATTGTGGATCGGATCTACATTAAATATATAAGGAAGAGACACATCCCATGAGCGGACATGTCTTCACAAAATGGAGGCATGTCCGTTCATGAGATGTCTCATGAATTGTGCCTTTTCATCTAAACTAAACACCCGATCACCAATTCGGAGTTAGTTACTTAATAAACATAAATGCTTACCAAGTTCGATCTGATTTTATCTTGCACAAATAAATAATATCCAATCTGGAAATGATCACCGATAATGTTGCTCGATCGGGATCCTAAATGAAACATGAAATGCTAATAATCCACAATTAATAACCTCTAAATGCAGATCGATAATATACTTGGAATGTAGTAGATTTCGATATAAATGATGATGTATACAATTAATATATATATGTGTGTATACATATGTCAATATATACTGACATATATATACACACACATATTATCATCATTTCTATATCTGACCGAAGCTACCATATTTCAACACTCCCTCTTAGCTAGGGAAGATAACACTAACCAAGTATATAGTGATATCACCTTACTCATGATATCAGAAGATATGGTATGCTTCTAAGAGAGTCAAGTCACTTGACATTCTTCATAACACATCTTCATTATAGTATGTGCACTGACATCAAGTCTCATGATGTCTACCATAATAAATCATGGCATATCCACGGATACATTTATCCACCATGATTATCTCATAAGGATCATAATGATCTTCAACTGATATCAAGTCTCATGATATCCATCAAAATGTCCAAGAGATACTATCATGACATATCCACAGATATCAAGTCACATGATATCCATCATGATAGTGAAACTAATCATTGTAGAGTCGTCACTTTTACAATGTCAAATACAAGTGTTCATTATCAGAAAGATCATCACCTTTCAATAATGTACACAGGGGGTGAGGGCCCATAAAGTCATGGAGTCACACTCATGACAAAAGAGTTTACACATTAAACATCTTTTAAATACATTAGTACAAAATAAACAATTTGAGTCTCAACAATAACTTACATTTCAATCATACCAAGTTTCTTCCTGAAGAGTTCAACTTTAGCTCTGGAGAGAGGCTTGGTGAGCATGTCTGTTGTTTGATCGTTTGTACTAATATACTCCAACTGGATCACATTCCTTTCTACCATGTCTCTCACATAGTGGTAAGGAATCTCTATATGCTTTGATCTATCATGGAATACTGGATTCACTAAAAGCTTAATACAACTCTGATTGTCATTGTGGATAATAGTAGGATTCAGGGGCTCACCAAATAATCCCACAAGCAATTTTCGGAGCCATATTGCTTCTCTTGCTCCCATAGAGGCTGCAATATATTCGGCTTCTGTTGTACTTAGTGCCACAAAAGATTGCTTCTTGCTACACTAGGATATCATCGTAGACCTCAATCAGAAACAACATGATCATCTTCTTTAGGTTCAGGAGGCTCCCTCTGAATCTTCAAGCTTGCATCAACCTCCTGACCTCATCGTCCAAGATTGCCTGCAACACTAGCTTTAGAGAAATGGTTTCCAACGCACACCTCTGTAGAGATTCAGGGCTGTCCTCTTCAACCTCATCCCAGATCACTCTATTCTGAATAGGTTTGTAGAGCTACCAATGTCAAATCCAGATGACAGTCTGGAGCAATTCTAATCTCAGCAGCTGAAGGGATCCTCTAAGGATTTAGCACCTAGCCTTGCAATACAGTAATCTTCACTTCTTCTCAGTGAGTTAAAAAACTCCCTCTTGATCCCTGCTTCAGAGATTGCAAAGAAGACTTCTGGAAGTGAACTCCCTCTAACCACCAGCTCAGTTCCATGGTTGCAAGTTGTGATTTCACGCTTGATCATTTCTTTGGTTGGCATGACTTCCTCATAAGATGCCTCAAGCTTTTCATCGCTAATCATCACCTTCCTGCTTCTAGCTGTTCACAAAGCTTTTTAGAGAGAGATTACTAACAGTTTATAACTATTCAAAGAAATATTAAGACTAGAATCATACAAGGTTTACTATTACAGGTTATAGCATGAATACATAAGAATTTATGAATAATATTAAAACATGAATAAATAAATCAGCCTAAAGAGAAATATATCAAAAAATCAGAATGAAGGAATAAAGAAACTTATCTTTATTCGATATAACTCTTTCTTCCATCTTTTACTCCTCTCGAGAGTGCTGAACTCAGCACAACAAAAGATAGTCTGCACAACTACAGATTTCTTGAATGCAATATGTGGTTTAGCATATACAACATAGAATTAGACCTCTCAAGGCACCATCTTAGTCCATGCACAAAGAGAATGTTATCGAAGTGATCATCCAATCAAAACGAAAATTTGCAGTTCTCTTTTTATCTCAGAGTCACACTCAAAGATCTTTACAATTGCAAGGAATAGAGGTATCTCCACAGGATCTTATCCCAAAGATCACATATTTAAGAGAAACCACGATTAAACACATTTTTCAAATAACCAAGGTCAGATTTGCACAACTTAGCAAACTGAAATTTTTACCCTAGATTTCAAAAGTATAAACACAAGAATACTTATCTCGATGAAATCATTTGGTTGCAGCCATCGAATTCAAACTTCATCCAATAGTAGCTTGAACTATCAACAGATGAGCTCTTGACAGCAAGGTCGTAAAGACCATTGATGTCCATCAAGACTGCAAGGACGTATAATGTCCTCCAGATTAAGCTAAACCACGCCAATGCTGAATTCTGCCAATAAGCCCGAATTTGCCAGATAACATGAACTTCATTTATGGACATGAAGCAATCACCCAGGCAGCACACAACATGATAATATCTTAAAGATCCAATACGTGGCAACAGAGTGAACCACACTTCTCAGAATAAATGCATACTTCTGAACCTTCAATAATCATATGCTGAAAATAAGCCCAACTCCAAGGCGATAGTAACCAATACCATGAATATAGACCAACAGACGGCAACCATAGAACCACCGATATATGATGCCGTGTGCGAATGGAGAAGGACGATGTTGATATCGTGCTCCACCCTTTCAGTGGTGTCGCACATAACCACTGACTCCAGACTAACGAGCGATGAGATCTGTTCCGTCCCCTATGATTTGGAAGCAGCGAAGGGAGGTCCTCTTGCCTGACAGAAAACAATATGCTTGATACCTCAAGTGACACTACCCAGAAGCACTCTTCTATAAGAATCGTGACTTCTGAATCGAGATATGAGAGATAGCAGGAGCCTGTAGCTTCACCACAATTCGGCTCTGATCGCCCACCTAAATAGATGATATCAATCCTCAAATCTGATGACTGGAATACATGAATCCAGAAAACACTCGTCGCAATCCCGGCGACACTAATCCAACATATAGGAGATCGCACGGCTTCAGAAGGTTAGAGCAAAGACAAGCCTCAAACAGGGGTCCCGGCGAAGTCACAGCTTGACGCTGGAGGGAGATCGCGTGAATGCTATTCAAGGAAATCCGATCTCATCTCCATGCGAAAAACGAACCTCGGAAAAGCATGAAGACGATAGGGCACACAAGATGCCAATGTTGCATTGATGCCACAGGCCTGCGAGCTCTCAGGTGATGACGACTAACACGGGGAATTGCAAATCAAGATCTTCAGACTTCGATCCAATATATATGTGACCCGACTACTGCAAAAGATATGCCTCTTCTATATCAAATAACAAAACTGCTATAACAAATCCGATCTCTTAAATTTAATCAAATCTTCCTTAACCTGGCTCTGATACCATGTTGAAAAGATTAAATTTCTTTCAGATTATAACTAGAATGTTGAACTTGATAAATATGAAGTTGATGCCAAATTAGTATTGAAAAATACTGATCATGAATTCACAAGTCTCAATTTTTCTTAATGGTATTCGATCTACAAGAGCAGAACATTTATTGATTTCAATGTCTCCAATTGTGGATCGGATCTACATTAAATATATAAGGAAGAGACACATCCCATGAGCGGACATGTCTTCACAAAGTGGAGGCATGTCCGTTCATGAGATGTCTCATGAATTGTGCCTTTTCATCTAAACTAAACACCCGATCACCAATTCGGAGTTAGTTACTTAATAAACATAAATGCTTACTAAGTTCGATCTGATTTTATCTTGCACAAATAAATAATATCCAATCTGGAAATGATCACCGATAATGTTGCTCGATCGGGATCCTAAATGAAACATGAAATGCTAATAATCCGCAATTAATAACCTCTAAATGCAGATCGATAATATACTTGGAATGTAGTAGATTTCGATATAAATGATGATGTATACAATTAATATATGTGTGTATACATATGTCAGTACATACTGACATATATATACACACACATATGATCATCATTTCTATATCTGACCGAAGCTACCATATTTCAACAAATATGAATAAGGAAATGAACCATTTCATTGTTTTAGTGAAATAAAAGGACAAAAGAGAAAAAGAAGGAAGATCATCAACAAATAGTCAATCTATTATCTATCCCATTCCCAATCTTTTTCAACTGAAACTCTTACAGAAGATAAGGATATAGATCCCATTCAAAAAGTATTCATGAAAATATAAACGGACAAGGAAAGTTATAAACTCAAGGCCACCAAAATTCTTGATCAGTATGAAGGAATACTTGATGAATTGAAATCCCAAGTTACCCTTGATGGTTACTTGAAGATAATCAAAAACAAGTATCTAAACAAAAGAGGCATATATGAATACATAAAGGAAGATGAAAAAGACAAAAGATAAAACAAAACCAAAGCTTCAAGAAGTTGCCAAGGAGCCAAAGTCAAAGAAGATATTCTTGAAGAAGAAAAACCCTCCTATCACAAGGAATGAGGATGGTACCAGAAACAAACCCTGAAGAAAGAAACTTTGCTTCTCATGCAAAGAATCTTAGGAGCCAAGCCACAAATGTCAAAGCAAAGAGGAGATGATGTTAGATGAAGAGTCAATGAAATATGATGAGCTAGAAAAGAAGGTGATGGAAGCAAAAATAGTGACAGATACATTTGAGCCACAACCTCAACAAGATGTTAATTTGACTTCTAACAAGTGTGTATGCCAGAAGGGTAGTGATTAAATCAAGGAGGAACAAATATCACCAATTGAATGTACAAATGAAAAAGATGTCCCTATTTAAAAAGCATCCATCAATCTTCAAAAGATTGCATCAATAAGGTTTTATTAGGATAGCTATGAAAATGAAATTGAAAAGAATATTTTAAATCTCAAATTCCTAAGTCACTATAGTAGTGGTGTAGATGCAAATATTTTAAAGACAACAACAAAAAGAGGACACTAGGACCATTCTTGTGCTTGCAAACTGAAAAATGAAAGAGATCTTCCAATCCAAGAAACATATGAGATTGATTTCTAGAAGCACTATTGAGAGGCATTCACTTGAGAAGAATGTTGGTTTTGAGATTGTAGAAATTTTCAAATCAACAACTGATGATAAGCAATTTAACTATCTTTCTGTTTATAGCTCATGGCATGAAGGTAATGATATTAGTAGAGATTTGATGCTTCATGCCATAGCTATGCTTAGGAGAAAGAACGATGGACACAACTTGTAGCAAAGAGCACATAAATCCTTTCGCGCAAAGTTGTTTATACTTTAGAATAAGGGATCCAAGTGATTCTCAAAGTTTGAAGTGGAACAAGCAAAGGGTTTTCACTTGATGTAACATCTTGTTTGTTCATTGCCTATTCATGGTGTCATCATTCTAACTGCTCAAGGAATCAACAATGTGCTTGATCTTATTGGAGCTCTCAAGAATTTGACAAAGGCAATTGATGGCCAAATATATGAGGCTTGGGAAGAAACGAACTCCCAAGTAGTGCAATCTCCTTTGGAAGCATATCAAAGGCTAATGATTCAGAACTTACTTTAATGGAGTAATGTATGTTGTGCATAAAACATTCAAGGCAAAGTTTCCAACTCTCAATTATACCAGAGTGGCATAACAAAAAAATGGTGGTGAGTGCATTTTCCACATAAATTAGTCCCCAAGTAAACTTGAAATTTCAAGGACAAAACAAACAATAGAGGAGTTTGCAGAAGCTTTCCCACAATTTGATAAATTGGGCAAATGGACACACCAACTCCCAAGGATGATTTGGGATCCTAGCATTTGCAAAGAGGTTGGAGAGTCGAATCAACATTACTTGAGAACAAGCAAATTCGGGAAGGGTGGATTGTCATGTCCTCTTTTTCAAATAAGTAAATAATTAATAATTTAACTTAAGTTGTCTAAATAACTTTATGTTATATTCATAAAAAGGCAACTTATGGTTTATTATTAAAATTTGATTTTTAAAACAGGGTTATTAAAGTCTCACTAGGAGTGGGGTCTAAAAGTAATGTTTAATTAAATGGACTTTCTAGACACCTAAAATAAATTTTGGAGGTACAAGGAAAAGAATATAATACTTAATTATAATTCCCTATATAAGGAGGATTTGAGCATAGAAGAAGATAAACAATTTCAGAAATAAAAACTCCAATTTCTTGAGATCAAATGTATGTTCATCTTTCTATTGAATGATGAAAACCCTTTTGGTAAAACAGATTTGAAGACGAAAACTCTCCTGTTCATATGAGTAATTACATTCAAAGATTACTAGTGAGCTGCAAAGATTGGACTTAGGGATGAAAACCCTCATCTCCATTAGAGTGATTCCATTCAAGGGTCACTGTTGTGTTGAAACATTATATTCTAGCTTCATATTATCTGTTGAAGATATTGAAGAATTTACAGATTCCAATTTGGTGGTTGCAGTTTTTCAACGAATTTATGAATTTTATATTTGATTCCAGCTTTGTGGAGATTTCAGAATATTATATACATTAATGGAAAATCTGTATTATATTCCACCCATTCTATTTTATTGATTATAATTAATAAGTTGGAAGTAACTGTACTATTTTAAAGCGAGGCAAGCCGTACCAATATATTAATAGTTTTACCAAACTTTATTCGTAGTAGCCATACATGATTAGGATACTTATTTTGTTGCATTAGATAGTTGTACTATTTGTTAATGCAGTCGCACCATTTTGGAAGCTCATTATATTGGTAAACCTTGTCTTTTATGTCATATACCCTTTAAGAAAAAGGGTCATAACTTTAAAAGATTGAAGACCTTTTTTTTTCCGTACTCCTTCCTTGATGAATCATAACCTATTTTGTGGCCATTTTGTCAAGCGTATCTTTCATGGTATTGGTCACACCATTAATTAAATGTTTTAGCTGATCAAGGTTTTAAAATAAAATTATATGCTGGTCTTCAAGTTATCATTTCATATTTCAAAATGAATTATTAATTTATTTATTTTCAAATGCTAAATATTACTCTATACCAACTGTACAAGTCAGGGTATGCTATTTATTGATATTCCCTATTCTAGTATTTATATCAAATTTTAGCATATTATATTGTTATTTGATAATCATTTCTGGGAGATTTCTGCAGTTAATAATCAGAGTTTCAGTTCATTGGAATTATATTTTTACTGTAATCTTTTGTGCAGTTTACCACAAAAAAAATTTAAGATTTGTAGTTGATTTTAGTATTGCAAGTCTAAAAGGCTATGCCACCACAACATCAATGAATCATTCTCAATTTCCAACATTATTATTTCTAATATTAATCTGTGTGGTTCTCCACTAGATTTAGAATTTGTAATTGTTTTGGAAGGCCTGCTACTAGAACCAATTCAATCTAAAAGGTTTGCCGCCAAAATAAGCATATTTTTACTTCCATATTTTGTAATTATTTGCAATATTGAGTTGTGCAGCATGCCACCAACAAGGATAATATTATAATCCTTTCATTGTATACTCTCACCTTGCCCACCAAAATGTGTTAAGGTAATATGCATTGTTCATTGTGATATTGTAAAATACAAAAACACTCAATTCAAGACATTACATTCATCTCTTCCTTCCTCAATAGATCAAGACTTCCTTTCTTGTGAGATCTCTAATCGCCTTGTCTAGGGGCTATATGTTGTAATGTCCCCTTTTGGTGCTTAGCCAATTCATGCACATTTAGCCAGTTTCCAAAACTTTTGAAGGCTAACTGGTCAGTTAGGGAGAACTCCACCATTCTTGTAGTACAATTATTCTTGGGTTTGAGTTCAGTTGGTTAGTTGGAGCCCTTAGATGCTTTCAAAATCGATTTCTAACCTTTTGGGTGCTCTCCAAACTTCTTGGAGGAGCGGGCTATTTTTAGAAAGTCACTAAGTTGATTTCAATCATCTTCCTATTGCTTTAGTTTCATCATGGTGTGGTCAAAATTTGATACCAATGAAGTTGCAGTACTTTATACAACTTGGGTGAGTTATTAAGTTGTTTAATTAATATTTCACAAATGTTGTCTAATGTTGTAGAAACCCCTGTTCTCACTGTTCTGAAACTGAATGTTTTTTTTGTTTGTTTTTTATTTTTTTTGTGTTTTTGCATGCAAATATTAAATGCGATTTTTGAAAGAAATACTTCTAAAATCTATAATAAATTCAATAAGCTGAAAGCTAACATTTTTGAATCTCTGAATTGATAGCAAATGGTTTAATTACACTTTCTCGGTGCTTACAATATTCAAACCCTAACATACAAATAAAAGGCAAAGCTGATTGCATTAATTAAAAACCTGATTTGCTGATTACAGGCGCTCCAGAATGGTGTAGGTTTTGTACGGCCAACCTCATATAACATTGCTCTTGCCTCAAAAAGTGTGCAAACCCTTGGGAGATGCAAGGCGTCCCATTTGATGTTGGCAGAGACTAAAAAAGCAAGGCGTCCAACCCTACAGGAGAAGTATAGCCTCAAGGCTGAATGGTACGGCCCAAAACTAGCAAGAATAAATCCGTACTTCTTGGAAAGTGTGCCAGATGTCTGAGAACTGATGGCAAATGCAAAAATAATCCCCTCTGGAAAACAATCGATCCAAAACACTGACTATTAAGAACTCACAGTAAGATTTGTAATAACCTCTGAATGAAGTTATTCGACTGTAGGCAATAAATCAGCTGATATCTCACAGCCTCTGAACTGCAACACTGAAGATGGCTCGTTCTCCAATGCAAATAGACAACTGAAACCCTTGGCTCCGTTCTCTGAAGGAAGAATTGATCAAAGTCGATTTTCATAACATAATGAAATGAGTTTCTCTCAAAGAAACTTATAATTCCTCAGTTGGGTCGATTTTCCCCAAAAAGCATCATTTAAATAAACTTTGCATTCTTCTTTAAATTTTTCCATAGTTTTGAACGCACTTTTAATTATAAATAATAATTGAAAAGTGGCCCCTTCTTCATGTTGGTCGACTCCTTCCTTTAAGTCACTTAAGTTATAATATTTAATTATATTATAACTTTATAATATAAGCTTATAATTAATTAATATTTTTTTTGGCAAATAAATATTAATATCTCTCTCAAAACAGGTCCAAATGACGAACCGTCTGAAGCCAGATGATAAGTGATTGAATCCGCATACGACCAGACCATACTGCTAAAAATAGCAGGGGTGCTCTGCTGAGTGTCTCCACTTACTAAAAATAGTAAGTCAAGCAAAAGATGTTTGAACGACCCCGAACGAAAGCCAAACTAAAAGATTCTGACAACTGAAGCCAAGCCAAGCCCCAACAAGACCCTCTATCCACCCTATCAGCCTACGAGGGTCACATAATAGGCTAATCTCGTGAATTGAGAGATGTCAACTGGAAGGGGACATTACAAATTTTGAGAAACAATTAAAGGACAACTTAGTGTAATAGCTCATTAGAAAGGTGATTAAATGTTGCACATAATGAATTATTTAATTTAAAGGCAAAAAGTGCTTTTTCGGAAGAAAAAAAAAATGTTTTTCAAGAAAAGCAAAAAGTTTTTTTTCAAAAATGTGGCAAAAAAAAGCAAAAAAATTTATTTTTTTTGGAAAAGCAGCATAAAAGAAAAAAAATGTCTTTTCAAAAAAGCAACGAAAAAATCTATAGAAGGAGGTGTTGGGGGGCTCATTTGGATATGCTGAAGATTACACATATTATTATGCTGCTAGATTGAACCTATGAGTTCTTCCAAAAATCGTTTGAGGACAAAAAAACCCTCATTTGATTCTTAGTTTCAGATTTGAAAGATAATCCCTAGCTAGTGGAGTGGTTCTATTCAGGTATCACATTGTGCTTCAAAGGAGTTGCAGTTCCAAGGTTTCAAAAAGAAGATAACCCAAAGTATTTTGTTTGCAGATTTTGGGATTTATGTTTTGGTGAATGTTTGCAAAGACTTTGGGTGCATGTGGGAGTGATTTGGTGAAGTTTTATGAGTTTATATCTCGCTGTTCAGACTGTAACAGCAGAGTTTTAGACATCTTTCAGACCTGCACCAGCCATCTATTTGCCAATCTTTGAGGTATATTTGTTAATTCTATGTTGGGAGGTTAGTTCTTTGATGTTGTGATACATGTGGGGATGTTCTATCAATTTCTTTCATAGCTATATGTGTAACAGCAGATGCATATTTGAATTTGGGAGTTTTGAATGAGCTTACATTGTAACACTGAGTGGTAGTACCACCAATGAACTATTCTTGATATTTTGTTGTTATTCATCACATTGCATAAATGGCTAATGTTACTCACCCCACTACATAAGTGGCTCTTGTTACTCACCCCACTGAATAAGTGGTTCTTTGGTACTCACTCACCATTGAAAAGTGGAAGAGTTGCTTATTTTCTTTGTATTCACTCACCACTAGAAAGAAGAAGAGTTGGCTTTACATTTCCTTTATTGTATAAAAATTTCCCACTGAAAAGTGGCAGTGCTAAGCTAACCCCCACTAGATAAGTGGATATTACTTCCAGCCGCTTATTTCAAGTATAATTGTAATCCTGTACATCGTATGCTCTCACCTCACCCACACTGGGAACTTGGTGATCAAAAAGTGGAAAGGAAGTTGCTTGGCATTTCATTTTCTTTTGAGCTAACAAGTTTCAAAAAAAAAAATTTAGGGTGCATCTTACATGTCTATGATTTTGAGTTAGTTTTCTAGACCAATCTACATTATACAACCTATAATGTAACCATGGCTTCTCATTATGGTGTGGTCCAACATTATATTGGTGACAACCTTTCTCATTTCACCTTATATGATAGGACCGTAAGGGCACTCATGAGCTTGTCTAATTTTTCATCTATTTTGAGAGGCTTGCTTGAATTACTTTTACCCAACTAGGATAGCTTGACATCATCCCTTTTTATGTATTTTCCCAATGCTCTAATATTTTTTACTTTCAATTTTTATAACCTTGGCATATGTTGATGAGCACACGATATCAATAACAAGAACACACAATTTACATGGAAACCCTTATGGGAGAGAACCATGGCAAAATATTGCTTATATAAAACTTCTCTTACAAACTTCTTTGTAGGCACCAACCCACTAGAGACACCAATCCCCACTTATCTTTGTAGGCACCAACCCACTGGAGACACCAATCCCCACTACTAAGCACCAACCCAGCAAAAGACACCAATCTCTTTTGATAGGAGGCACCAACCTCTCCAATATGAGGCACCAACCTCAATCACAACAAAGTCTTTGTCTTCCTCAAGAACTGCTCTACTAATAAGTATTCTCATTTCATTCCTGTGATATTTTATGTGTGAGTGCTTCAGAATCAATTTTTTGCAGAGCTTTTAAGACTAAACATAGGATAAGACTCCATCATCAACAATAATGGTGGGAAGCAGTTCTGCAGTCCAGAAACAAACTTTCTTCATTATACAACTTGTAAACAATGGCCCTGTTACTAAACAAAAGCAGATATATTCAGTCAGAAAGCAAGAATCTGCTCAAACAATGGACAGAAAAAGATAGGAATCTGAGGACTATTGGTCAAATGGTGGTGGAATTTTATATGTCCAAATTCATAAATGTCTCTTCTAACCTTGTGAATTCTCATGCAATAATGCAAATCTGCTACATGGCTAATTAATGCCATTTGGCACCTTTTGCTAAGTCTTAGAATGTGGCAAAATAGTTGTCTACTATGTCAAGAACTGTCACTAGTGCATTCAAAACATGATATTGCAAGTTTTTATGGTGCCTGATAAAATGGATACTCTCCTAGACCACCTTTCTGATAGTGACAGTTCTCGAAGGAAGAAAGATATGAATGACATGAAATTACCAACCATACGAGCTCCATCAAGGGGAAAGACTCAATAAACAGGTTGAAAACTCTTGTGGGGAGTCACCATCAGTTGACAGCATTAGTCATAATCCATCTGGAGGGAATTGAATGACAGCTTTTTTACTTTGACCATCAACTTGGAATTCAAGAACTTTCTCAGACTGATTGTGGATGGGATTTCTAGTTGCTGGACAGTTTGCAGTCCTAGTGGAAGGTAGCAAAAGAGAGGGGCGTCATGGTGAACAATGAGGTGGTAAGACCAATCAGAGGCATCATTATAATCTATTTACTGTCCTAAATGTTTCCTGTGCATGATTGGTCTGAAGCAGTATTAGGCATTTGGCCATTGCAAGACACTCTCAGACATTCCTATGATGATTTTTTATTTTGATATTTATAGTTGTTGAAGGGTGCTCTCACAGGATATATGGTACCTTGGTTAGTATGGGGTATGTAGGTTTTCTTGATAAGACAATGTATTTACTAATTTAGTTTATGACAGTTTGCTTTGTGAGCTTTAGTCCTAGCAAGCTACTTTCTAGACTAGGTTTTTTCAAAGATTTTGGTGTCAGACCATGAGTACTTCAAAAATTCGTATATATTTTTGCTTCCTAACAAACATGATTTCCTCTTTTATCTTACAAAGAAAAGAAACCAAAAACTGACCACATGAGCAAATTGGCTTTTGTTACTGAGCTTTTCCAGTATATATGTTATAAGCATGCATCATGGATGTACCTCAGAACGCAAGGTA
Source organism: Sequoia sempervirens (assembly GCA_007258455.2). Classification (NCBI taxonomy): domain Eukaryota; kingdom Viridiplantae; phylum Streptophyta; class Pinopsida; order Cupressales; family Cupressaceae; genus Sequoia; species Sequoia sempervirens. Next base: position 26,898 of record VDFB02389168.1, read on the forward strand.
TGAAAATATCCATTCACAGCATGTTTGGAAGCTGCATAGACAGCCTGACCAGGTGCAGGCGTCTTTCCAGCAGCACTACTCATCTGCAAAGTGAAGGTGAATTAAGATAAAGAAACCATAACATTTGATGGCAAGAGCATGATGTCTAAGAATCAGTAAAATAATTTGCACTTCTCATTGCATTACTCTCTGCAACTAAACTAAACAGATTCAAAGAAATCAAGTCTCCAGAAATACCACAACAAAATGGCCTCTACCCCTCTTTAGCATGAAAGGAGCAAGCTGTCGTGTTAGTGTTATGGTTCCCAGCACATTGACATCAAAGGTAGCCTGGAAAAATGAAGAATATAGTTATTACAATGAACTTATACACCCACTAATATATTAATAAAGGGTTTGTGTAGAGAAGATCTGATTTAGCAAGAATTTCAAGAGACCTTAAGAGCTTCTTCTGATGTCTCTAAGATTGAAGTTTTCTGCAACCATAAAGATCAGGAAACATATACATCAAAAGAAGAGCATACACCTTGCCAACAGTAAATAAAATATTCACTTTTTTGAGTGTTTGTGGATATATCTGTTTACTTGTACCTTTTTCAATTGTTTATCATCAAACAATTTGAGTTCCTATATTTTTTGTTTAAAATACATGTCAAACATTTGATAGACATAAGCAGAATGATCCCTAACAAAACATGTGACAAACATTTCTCTTCTTCAAAATTTAAGAATAAATCATATAGTGATTATATACACCCGAAAAGTTAAATGTGTTTGAATACAGTCTAGATTCTTGAGTACTAGGATTGGATTTAATTTCACAGTTTCATTGAAAAGTCTTCTACATACAGGGCGTTCATGGGCCGCATTATGAACCATATAATAAACACCAGAACCGCTGAAAAAAGATTCTGCTTTCTGAACAGCTTGCTCAATTGCATATTCACCCGCTGCCAGGTCCATGGGTAGTATCATCACTCCATCGGGTGCATTTTTCCCTGCAAATGGATTTTGAAAAAAAAAAAGAGTTTTAACATTTGCACAGAACCAACTTCACAGGTCTGTGTTGCCAATTCCCATGATTAATCTGGAACAGTTCTAACAACAGGTAAAGTTATATCAATACCACAGAAGTTTTCCAAGCTTCAGTTGAATATTTTCTAGTCAATTTACCAGATAGTCCTGCTTTCACACGCTCTAATTCTGCTTCCCGTCGTGCTGATAGAATAAGCTTGGCTCCCAAACGAGCAAACTCCTTTGCAAGAGCCTCTCCTAATATATCCAGAAGAGGAAAGTGTTTGTTGAGATATTCAATCCACACTTACAATTACTTGAATTGGAGGACCTATAAAACAATCTCAATAAGAATTTATATGCATATATTTTCTATTTTCTTCCTTGATATAGTGCACAAGGCAATTCTCCTATATTATAACTGTTCTTATGACATTCTTTTGAAGTGTTAACATAATCAATATGTCAAATATATGAATGAGTTAATTAGTTCATTTATTTATTCCTCATTAAAACCAACTGGATATGTCAGATCTGATGATTTAATTCTTGTTCAGTCATACAACATAAAAAATGTCTGAGTTTCATGATTTCTGTAAAAGGATTCCCTAGCGTACATGGTAACATATCCTCATGCCTATAGTAGCTTTGAGATATTATTTGTTACCAAAGGAAGCATGTATTTGTATTTCTCTCTGATATTATTGTAGCATATCTGCATCCACAAACACAAACTACATACTTACACTATCAGTTGGGCAACAACACAGCTAAGATATGATTTGCACTTGTGAATCAAAATTGGTTAGTGGCAGTAAGACTTTACTAGGGAAGAATCCACTGCAATGCACCACATCTATAATAAGAAAAACTGAAAAGATTTTACTACAGGAGTATTGACTGTTATGCACTGCATCTTTAACATTAAAACGTAGCAAAAAGTTGAAGCACCTGCACACCTATCATATGAATTGTAAAACCAAATTTAATTTAGTACATCTACAACATGCAAATCTACAAAAATAGAATAAGTTGGATAGCATGCACAACAAAGATCTGGATTGCACCAGCAAATCCAATTGAATAATGTTGAAGAGACTTCTCTAAGGGAGAACCCAATATAACATACATCCATTCACAAGGTGCATGACTAAATAAGAATTTAACAAGTCGGTGTCTGCGTACACCTAAGACTATAACCAACACAACAACACAAAAAAAAACCATTAAAGTTGGGGACTTGGGAGCACTTGCAATCTCAAATTTGAGGAATTAATATAATACATAGATTGAACATACCTAAGGATGAAGGAAATTCCCAATCTATAACAAGAGGAGATACAGATATTGACCACTCTTAAACTATTATGTGGTCCTTTTCACAAAAGTGACCCCTTTCACAAAGCGAAGTGGAACACTTATAAGAACCTCAGACTGCAACTCCCAGCTGAATATTGTACATATGAGCGTTCGAACAAAATAGCTCATTATGTTACATAAATTAATATCTTAGGTGTAAGAAGAAACATTTATGAGTGGACAACAGTTTTTTTTTTTTTTTTAATTTCTTCTTATGACTCAATTCCAAATAGCATGCCTCCTAACACTAAAATGTAAGATATAACAGAAGAAACAAAGAAAGGATAAATTGTTCAATGGATTACCAATTCCTTGGCTGGCTCCTGTGATCCACACGACCTACAGATAATAAAGAAGAAAGTACTGTCAATATTAAAAAGTCCATGCACAACTAAGAATACAATCTATGAAGATTCTATAAAATTAATCAAAAAAACTCACTAATTGTTCAATAAGTTGTAGCGTAATGGCAATGGGAGACAATTGTAAGTGCAAGACCCAAGTTCAAAGTCCCTTCATGGCATTAAGGTGACCCATAACTCTATCAGATATGTAGGAAGGTTATGGTATAACGACTATCAGATACAAAGCACGACTGGGAGGTACACTAGAACAACCTACACCGTGTTTAAGGCAACCCATACCATCAGCCAAGATTTGCCAACCAAAGGTGATGCATAACACTTCCCAAAGATTTACCAGGCAAAGAAAAGTAAATGACCTGTAATAAGTTGTATAGTTGCTTGAAGCTTGTTTCTAAGTCGTAGTAGATTTATGGTAACATCTTTAAAGTGTCATTATACATTAACCATCTATACAGAATTCAAAACACCTGAAGAAGTGTCTTGTATATATATATATAAAACTTTCTCTAATCAAAGATAAATTCGAAGCAACTGTCACAGTCACTGCAAACCAACAATAAATGGAATTTCTAAAGGAAAGCAATGAGAAGGTATCCATCTCTTATACCGGTAACTATGTAGTTAATCCTTTTAATGTCTAAAAACCAACAATATATATAACTTTCTCTAATCAAAGATAAATTTGAAGCAACTGTCACAGTCACTGCAGACCAACAATAAATGGAATTCCTAAAGGAAAGCAATGAGAAAGTATCCATCTCTTATACCGGTAACTATGCAGTTAATCCTTTTAATGTCTAGAATATAATCCAAAAAACCATGTTATAACTAATACAAAACATTTGGCCAAGAGAGAAAAAAAATTTATAAATCCTTTTTTCTGGAGTAAAGATTGCATTACAACTAAGTTAAATAATAAGCATTGATTACATCTAATCTCCAGAGCGTATACAACCATTCATTAAATCTAATCTAGAGGATATGTGCTGCCTAAAGAGCTCCCTACCCTACATGGACAGCACATCTCACCACACAAGATCTTACATGCAATCAAATATGTCCCAAGAAACCAAGCAATCCCCAGTTCCTCCTATAATCAGGTTGGGCTAAGTTGGCCCTACATGACTACTACTCCATCAAAGTCACCCAAAATATGCACCGGGCTCAACCAAACAATGCTTCCAATGAGGAACGTTGTAGGTTCTACATAAGCCAAACATATCATCAGTGGGACATCCCCCCTTGACTTCGCCAGGAAATTTCACTTGTAGGACAAAGTTTTACGGTAAACTCACTACATTTGCAGAGAAATTACAAATTGAAGAACCAAGAGCTCTAAATTATCGGTACCTTGTCTTCAATTTCGTGCCGTTTAGCTGGTCCTTTTCCAAGTAGAGTAAAGTCGGCTGAGAACATTCAAAATTAGAAGTCATTTAGTATTTAATAGTGAATTGAACCCTTAACTCATATGAATCACAGAAAAGAAAAGAAATGAAAACGTAAATATACTGAGAAGAATTATTGTGTGAAATCGTTACCGTCGGCAACTGCAAAACGGAAAATCCACCAGGCGATGGTACAGATTACCAAAATGAAGACAATAAGTCCGAACATATTGGCGTCCTTACAGCAAATCTTTGAAGGTACGGTGTAAATGAAATTGAAACAATAAATTGATTGGACGAATAGATCAAATTAAAGAGAGGAAATGAAACAATCGTAAAGAGTTTTACAACGTTTAGAAATCAACAAACACCCCTTGAACCTTAATCGGGACGAAGGGTGGAGGTTGAGTCAGGCTTGGCATCCCTTGTTAGCCAACCTTCACACCCCTCATCTCCCTCCCTCTTCTTGATCCCCCTGCTTTCCCTTGTTCGTTGGGTGCTCTTGCCTCCCTTCCCGTGCTTTGGTCCCCTTGTCAAGTTCTTGTCATTCCCCGGTTTTAGGTTGGCCCCCCCCTTTTTTCTTATTTCTCCTCTGGTGTGTCCCTTACTGTCTTTTCTTCTTGTTTGGTTCCTGTTGCTTGCGTCTTCTTTTTTGTTTCTTGGCCCTCTTTCTGTTGAAAATATATATATATATAGGAAAATATATACTTTAGTATATATTTATATATATATATATACATATATTTAAGAAATATTTACTCTAATATTTATTCACTTATATATATTTAAGAATTTTGTACATAAATATATATTTATATAAATCTAAGATTTTTAATTATTTTTATTTATTTATTTATTTATTTATTTTTTTAATTTTTAATTTTAATTTTTCTCCTTTTTTGGTTCTTTGTCATTTATTTAAATACGTGAATTTTCATTTTCATTTTATTTATTTGTTCCCTGTTATTGTTGGCCTTCGTCCCTTCTTTCCCCTCCTTTGTTTCCCTTCCTTTCTTCTCGTCTTCTGTGGTTCCTCTTGCTTTTGTCTTGTTTTTTGATCTTGACCCTCTTTCCTTTGAGTTTGTATATTCGTATTTATATATACTTTTGAGATCTATACATATATAAATATTATTACAATTATATAAAGTTAAGGTTTATATATTTATATATTTCTTGTTGTGTCTTGTTCTTTTTAAGTGAACTTCTATAATTCCCCATTGTTTCCTTATATATATATATATATATATAATTGTAATTATTCTTATTTATTGTTTTGTTTCCTATTATCTTTATTTTCATTTATTTCTTTGTTTCCTATAAATTTATTTATTTCCATACAAATATTTCTGCATTTTCATAAGGTTAAGGGATATGTATACATTTCCTTTTTGGTTCTTTGTCTTTTATATATATTTGTATGAGAATTTCTTTTTGTAATTTTTTAATTGTTTCCTATTATATATATATATATATCTTTATGGGTTTCTTTGTCTTTTTGACATTTTCATGTGAATATCTATTTTTATTTCCTTATTGGTTCTTGGTCTTTGTGCCCCCCCTCTCTCCTTTCCCTCCCTTGTTCTTCTTTTTAAATAGCTCTTGGTCTGCATCTTTTCATTCTCCCCTTTAGCATTGCTCTCATCCTGATGATGGATCACGGAGTGTGATCCGAAACGTTGATGCAAAAATTCTCACACAATTAAAACCGAAACCACAAAGAAACGTTTAGATTCTCTTTGAATTTTACAATGAAGGAACGAAAATTTGCAGCGAAGAAATACGCATTTTTTATTTTGAGATTTTTTTTATATTCTAAATGTTTTTATTTTATGTTTTTGCGGGGCTCGTTTGGCCTTTTTTCAAGAACACATTTTGTAAAGTTAATTTGGTGTAAGGTGATTTTGGGCAAAATTAATTCTCTAGAGAGGCCATATGGCTATGTGCAAGTGTATGGACTACAAAAATTATTAAAAATATTATATATATATGTGTGTGTGTGTGTGTGTTGACTGCTAGTGGTTAATGTTATGGTACGTAAATTGTTGAATCTTATAATGGTCACAACCACTTGTAATATATCACTTGAGCAACACTTTTGCCACCACTAAGGGAGAGGAGTCGATCGTGGGTATAGGACCTATTGTGCGTATCGTTTTGGACAGCCTAGAGCCCAGTTTTGGACAGGTCGGGGCCCACTTTTGGGCAATTAAAATGCCAATAAATTTACACTTAATATCCAACTACAAATCACTTTAATTCAAAAAATACATAAACTGACCAATCATGTAATGCTACATCAGCATACCAATATTACATGACTTAGTGACCCACTATTGGTCCATGACTTTTTTTGGCTCTTTTTTGTGGTTTTTGAAAAATGGTCTGAAAACATTGATAAACATGCCCAATTTTCGCTTGAAAAAAAATGGGGGGATGCCAGCTCAACGGTTAAGAGACCTGGCAAAAAAAATGTGTCTGACTCGAACACTGATGACGTGGACCCCTTGCTCAAAGTTACCCTACCCACCATGGGCTACTCTCCCTTATCATCGTGTCACCATTGCACCACTAGTACATGACTTGTTTGCCACTCTACTCTCAACTACCCATTTGCCACTCATATGCCAGTTGAACCCAGCCTACTTGTCATCTTCACTGATGGTGTTGCCATCTAACCACCAAGGCCTTTTGTCCCTCTCTATTGCACTTTTAGTTTTGATAGTGCAAATTCAAGAGCCTCCTTCTCAACCATAAGAATGTATTTCTAAAATAATTTTCTTAAATAGGGTAAAATTATGTGCTCTTCACAATGGTATAATTCATCTTCTAATTTCATGCTCTATCTTTTAAATTAGGTTTTCTTATAGATTTTATTGTATTCTCATTTTGAGACTTTTAGAGGGTCATAACTTGTGCAAATGTGCTCTTTTTTTAGTCCCTTTTTAAGAGTGCATATTTTTCTATGTACTTCTCACTAGTTCTTGAAAGGAAGTTGAGTGTGCGAAAGAAGCTTCCTACACTAATCTAAGCAAGAGAGAGTTGCAAAAAAATCTTAAACACCTTTAACTTTTATAGATTTAGATGCATATACATATCTTAAACAGATAAACAATGAAATCATAACACATAATTTTACGTGGGGAAAACCCTTTCTAGAGAAAAACCCCACACTCCAAAACATAGCTCAATTATATTATTCAACAATAGTTAACAAGTTACAATATAATTCTAGAGCTAAGCTCTTGCAAGAGTCTTCACACTTCTTCTCAATTCTGGAGTAATTCCGACTGCATAATAGTACTTCAATAAAACAACAACTACAACTCCAAAATATAAGTGCTCAATATATTTAAGGGATTACAATGCATAAGTTAAACATTTCTAAAACAACTACCAAAAGTTGAAGATGCAACATGGAAAATGTCAAAATCATTGTACACACATAATGGTAAGTTTTCAATTGTCACCACATGCCATACTGCAACTACCAATTATCACTAAACCTACACATGCAAAATTTGCACTTGCCAAAATAATTGCACCTTGAAAACTCACATTCCATGCAAACTCAACATGGAAATAGAAAATGCCTTCATGCAAAACTCCACCTATAAAATCAACTTTCCAACTTGTCTCCTCATTAGAATAGAAACTGCAAGTTGTAACTCACAAGATAATGTGAGAAAATTAGCAACATTTAATATTTAAAAAATCAATGCTATGGAAAATTCAAATGTTGAGACACCTTCATTTTCTTAACATTCTCTCACTTGTCGAACACCTTTGAAGATTCAATGGAAGTAACAGGATTTAACTAGTAGAGGTCATGAGGCCCATAGACTTTGAACACCATCTGAACTTCTTTGTGCTCACTGACTTTGTCAATGCATCTGCAACATTCGTTAAGGTGTCAACCTTCTCCAACTTCACCTTTCCATCTTCCGCCATATCATGAACAAAATAAAATTAAACATCAATGTGCTTTGTTCTAGGATGGAAAGTAGGATTCTTTGCCAAGAAAATAGCACTCTAACTATCACAATAGATAGTAATCTACCCTGTACCAAAACCAATATCAGAACACAAATGCTTAAGCCAAATGGATTTCGTACAAGCATGAGTTATTGTCATGTACTCTGCTTCTATATTGGACAAAGTGACTACATCCTATTGCTTACTCATCCAACTAATAGCACCACCATATATTGTGAACACATAGCCACTAGTGGATCTTCTACTGTCAATATCTCCCACCTAATCAGAATCCATAAACCCACAAATGCAAACTAACTACTAAGGTCTGGTAGGATAACCATGAAAACATAGGGCATACTCAGAAGTACCCCACAAGTATCTAAACACTTTCTTAACTGCATGGACAATATACCCGTCCAAGATTAGCCATAAAATTACTTAGGATTCCCAATGTTTGGACAATGTTTGGCCTCGTATAGACCATGGCATACATCAAACTACCTACAACACTGGCATATGGTAATCTAGTCATGTCCATCTCAATAGGAGATTTTGGAAAATCCTCCATAGAAAGCTCCATCCCTTACAACACATGAACAACTAACTATCTACAAGTTTTCATGTTGAATCTCTCCAACATTGAATTCAAATACTTGCTCTAGCTTAACCAAAGCTTTTTGTTAGTTTTGTCTCTTTTGATCTCCATCCATAGAATATACTCGTTGCACCTAAATCCTTCATCTCAAACTATGTTGACAACTGGGACTTCAAATCTAAAATCAAACTCTTACCATCCCGAAAAAAATAACATATCATCTATGTACAATTTATGAGAATACGACCATTATCAGATTTGTAATACACACAATGGTCGGATTTAGATCTCATAAATCCCAATGACAACACATAGGTATCAAAATTTTGGTACCACATTCTAGGAGAGTGCTTAATACCATACAAAGACTTTTTCAACTTGCATACCAAACTTTCTTTACCTTTAACCATGTACTATTTAGGCTGTGACATATAGATTTCTTCCTCCAAGTCACCATGAAGGAATGGTGTCTTCACAACCATTTGTTCCACTTCTAGATCATACATTGCTACAAGTGATAATAGGAATTGGATAGATTTCAGCTTTGCGATAGGAGAGAAAATCTCACCATAGTCAATTCCCTCCACCTAAGAATGCCCCTTAGTGACCAATCGTGCCTTATGCTTCTCAACATTGCCATCTAGACCAAATTTTCTCTTGAACACCCATTTACATCCAACAGGTTTCTATCCTTCAAGAAAAGGTACTAGATCCCATGTATCATTTTTCTTCAATGCATCCATTTATTCATCCAAGAATTTGCATCACTCATACCCATAGCCTATCTAACAATCCTAGGTTCATCGGTGTTAGCAATCAAAGAAAAAATACAACTAGAATCCAACAATGAATAACCAAACCTTTCAGGTGAATATCCAAACCTATTAGGTTGTCGCATATCTTTGGTAGACCTCCTGAATTGTTGAGGTTGAGGCTCTTCTTCTTCTTCTTCAAAACTTTTAGATTTCTCAAACTCTCATCATCATCAAGTTCAATAGGAGTTTGTAGTTCTTCTTTCATCAAAGTAAGTGGAACTTGAACTACCTCCTTTTGTTTATCCTCTTTCTTTGGTTGCAATTGAACTATGGAAGGTTTCATCTCTTGAAAAAATCACACTTCTACTATAGAGAACCTTTTGGGCCACTAGATCCCAAAGCTTGTACCCCTTCACACTAACACCGTAGCTGATGAAAATGCACTTAACTTTCTTGTTCTCCAACTTAGACCTCTTCTCAATCAGAACATGAGCATAAGCTTCACAACTAAATACTCGCATATGTCTCATCAAAGGATTTTTACCAGACCACGCCTCCATGGGTCTCTTATCAACAAGAGTTGATGTAGGAGATTTGTTGATTAAATAACATGCAATGGCTACTAATTTAGCCTAGAAATTTTGCTCAAGGCCAGTACCACTAAGCATACTCCTAGCCCTCTCCATCAACGTCTTGTTCATCCTCTCTACAACTCCATTTTGTTGTGGGTGTATGGAGTTGTCTTATGTCTCTCAATATCATACTCTTTACAAAACCTGTTGAACTCTACCGAGCAAAAACTCATTGCCATTTTCAATCCTCAAACATTTAATTTTTCTACTAGTTTTATTTTCTACCAAGGCTTTAAACTCCTTAAATCGACTAAAAACTTTAGATTTACTCTTGAGGAAATAAATGAATGTCCTTCTACTGTAATCATTTATGAAATAAAAGAATATATAGATTTTGATAACGAAGGAACATTCATAGGACAAAACACATCTACATGAACATAGTCCAAAACCATAGAAGACTTGTGAGAACTAGAGTGAAAAGTAAAACGATGTTATTTTCCATAAACACAATGTTTGTAAAAGTCAAACTCAAAATTACAATCATCAAGGTCTTCAATAAGGCTCTTAGATTTCAGGGCTCTAAGACCATTCTCACCAATGTGAAGAAGTCATTGATGACATAGCATTATCCTCCACATGAAGCTTCATTTCCAAGGAATGAGCACCCTTAGGTACCCAAAATGCACGACCATCAGATGTAGCTGCTATAGATTTCTCTACTTGATCTGATAGTGAGGATGAAGAATCAAGGGATTTCTTCTCTAGTTTGTCAAAGAAACTATCACACTGAACAGTGCATGCATCCATCTTGAACAAGGTGTCAATCCAAACACCCTTAGCCAACACCATAGCTCCTCTCATCATCTTGCATCCTCCACTCGAGAAAACAACTTGCACTCTTGAATCATTCATTTTACTCATAAAAAGTAGGTTTCATGCCAAACCCAGGATATGCAAGACACCATCAATCCCTTTCACTCTTCCATCAAGGAATTTGATTTTGACTCTTCCATGACCAATGATCTTTAGGTGAGATTCATCACCTGAATACACCTTCCCACCATCATATTCTTCATACTTTAAAAACCAACCTTTGTGAGAGGTCATGTGGAAGGAAGCACCCGAGTCTATCAGCCACACATATTTTGATGCATGTGTTGCCAAAGCTACAAAAAATGCATCTGTGTCATCTTGAGAGGATTTATCAGAGTTAAAATCTAAGAAACTCTTTTTTTCTTTCTTCTTCTCTTCCTTGCACTCTTTTCTAAAATGACTAGATTTGTTGCAGTTCTAACACTCGAAGTTTCCACCATTAAACTTCTTTATTTTGATTCTACTAGATGTGCTTTCTATCTTTTTCTTGCAACAAGGTCACAAAATATTCTTCTGCAAAACTCCCACTGAAACAAAGATCAGCTCAAAAAACCCTTCAAACCCAACAATAGAATCAAAGTTGGCTAGGATTTGATACCAACTGAAAGGAAGTTGAGTGTGAGGAAGAAGCTTCCTACACTAATCTAAGTAGGAGAGAGTTGTAAAAATTTCTTAAACACCTTTAACTGTTACAAATTTAGATACATATACATATCTTAGACAGATAAACAATGAAATCATAACACAAAATTTTGTGGGGAAAACCCCTTCGAGAGAAAAAAGCCACACTCCAAAACATGGCTCAATTATATTATTCAACAACAGTTAACAAGTTACAATATAACTACGCTCTTGTAGGAGTCTTCACACTTCTCAATTTTGGAGTAATTCCAACAGCATATTGGTACTTCAATAAAATAACAACTACAACTCCAAAATACAAGAGCTCAATATATAAGAGCTTACAATGCATAAATTAGACATTTCTAAAACAATTGCCAAAAGTTGAAGATGCAACATGGAAAGTGCCAAAACCACTACACACACATAATGGTAAGTTTCCAATTGTCACCACATGCCACACTATAATTGTGAATTATCACTAAACTTTCACATACAGAATATGTACTTTCCAAAATAATTACCCCTCAAAAACTCACATTCCATGCAAACTCGACACGAAAATAGAAAATGCCTTCATGCACTCCACTTGTAAAATCAACTTTCCAACTTGACTCATCATAATAGAAACTACAAGTTGTAACTTACAAGACAATGTGAGAAAATTAGCAACATTTAATATTTAAAAAATCAATGCTATGGAAAATTCAAAGGTTGAGACACCTTCATTTTCCTAATAGTTCTCTCTATTTCCTCTCATATTGTTCTTGAATTGTAGTTTTAGTAATTGGTCACCTTTGGGCCCTATAAAACTCTATACATTGGGTATTCACATTATAGAATGCATTAATCATAAAGTGTCAAATCATTTTTGCTAGGAAGGTGATTTTAGCGACTAGTAACAAGGGGTGTACTTGTGTTGTTTCTTTTTTGTGCACTTTATTTTTTTACTTCGACTTTCTGCATCCTGGATCAACTATTTTGATTATAAATCTAAAATTCTTGTCTTCTTGAGAAGCAAAGGATTGTACAAAACAATAATGAGTACATTAGATATTACACTACTTACAAAATAATCAAAGTGGTTTAATAAATATGATGAAACTTATCCAATACATTGTGTTTGTTTGTATCTCTTGATCTTCTTTTTCATATTGAATCCTTGAATACTTCCAACAAGATTTGGTACAAATTAGACTCTTTGTTTGGGACTTAAGATTATATGAGAGACCATCAATTAGATAATGGGCTCATTAGTTTGAGCCTAAACAATTTTGACACTATTCAAGATTTTTTCACTAAAATGAAATCTCTAAGATTGCAGTTAAATAAGTGTGAATTGAAAAGAAATATGAATAATTGGTTTTCATTATTCTCTCTAAACTTTATTTTAACTATTTATTCTTTGTTTATATCTTCCATTCCACCAAGAGTATCCTAGGAACTTAGTTCACAATGTCATCTATCTTACTATTAGGAAAAAGAGTGTTGTACAACTTGTACAAGAAAATAATTATTTTAGTCATGTAAAATGAATATTTATTTGTGGTGCATCTCTGGAGATGTGTTTAGCCATATTAAATATTTATTTGGGTTCACTTAAAATTTTATTTGGTAACATTGGTTAGATATATTATGTATGGATTGGATGTTGAAAAATATATTTAATATTGAAAAAAAAATACAAAAAAGGTAAATGAGAGGGTCAATGGTTTTGTGCTCTCATGGTTTTCAAACACATCATTTAACCAATACCACTTAGTGGTTTCATGTTAGCATGAATGTATAAAATTAAGCACATGTTTATTGGTTGAGGTTGGTTGTCATTTGCATTGATCTCTCTTATAGAGTGCATATGTGACACATGGCATGAGATGTGTGGTTGCATATTTATCTATTATTATTAAACACATGGAGAAAGCTTTAGAGGAGCTTGACGTTTTAGAAGTATTCATGGAGACTTTATATGTGTATTGTAATGAATAATAAATTGAGTGTGGATACTTTTGGAGGTTTTGTTTTTCCCTCATGATGGTTTTCCCAAGGTATATCTTGTGTCATCTTGATGGTATGTTTATTTATTCTTTTGCATGGTGGATTATGAATACTTGTTTGCATATTTTTCTCTCTTAGGATTATGTGGGAATTTTTTTATTACTATATTTTTTCTTTCACTCACCATAGAATGGGATAAACTCATATATGTGGGAAATCTAAAACCCTCTATGTCACATGCCCTAGTTACCAACCAAGACAAAAAATGAAAGGATCAAGCAGTAAGGATTAAAAAAAGAGAAAAATAACCATAACAAGGAGAAAAAATATTAGGAGCCTACTACCTCAAAAGCATATTCAAAGACCTCTTCTTCAAAAGGTGGCAAGCCTAAAAAAAAGGCCAAGTGTACTTGTAGTAAAATCCTTGGTCATAATTAATTTGTTTGAAGAAACATAAAGATCATTTGACACATATTTTGGAGAACAACAATGTTCCTATATTAGTAAAATAAAATTCACATGGGGGGATACTAAAGAAAAAGATAATAAAAAGGGGAAATAAAAGGGCAAGGCCCTCATAGTAGTTGTTTCTTCACCATCAACTTGGGTTCATGATTTTCGTGATTCACACCACATGGCTTGCTCTCAAAATGATTTAATATCTTTGTAATATTACTCTATAAAATCATTTTAGTGGGTTATAAAACTCCCATTAAGGTTCATGGGAGAGGTTTTATTGTTGTGGGGAATGACATATTTTAAGATGTTCTTTCTGTGCACCCACTACCAACTAATCTCCTATCAATTTATCAAAACATTCACATACATTCAAGTAACTAGTTTGAGTTCACTCAAAATTCAATGGTTATCAATTAGATGCACAATGGTTTTATTATTGCATTGGGGAGAGAAAATCATCAAACTCAAATTTATCTCTTATCTCACTTCATTCTTGATCCTCCAACTATTTTACATACTCATTATATATATGAGTGAGTAACTTATGGCATAAGATTTTTAGCCATCTTAACTACTGCTACTTGTAATAGCTCAACAAACAAAGGATTGTTATAGGTTTTCTTCTATTCACTTTCATATGGTGTTTCCCAATGTTGTATACTTCACAAACATCTCAAAGAAAAGTTTGATAAAGGCAAGGCACATATAGCTTCACAAATATTAGAGTTGGTTCATACTTATTTTGTTGGTCCATTTCCACATCCTTACTTCAATAAGGCTAGATATGTTTTGACATTAATTGATGAATTTTCCAAGTATACTAGAGTTTTTTTCTTTGATGGGAGTTTGACGTGTTAGAGCACTTTCATGATTATAAATATTTTGTAAAGAAATAGTTAAGGAAATTCATCAAGGTTTTACACAGAAAATAATGGTGAGTGTTCCAACCATCATTTTGAGTAGTTATGTACCATTGAGAGGATTGATTTATAGTGCTCAATTGCTTAACAAAATAGTGCAGTAGAACACAAGAATAAGTCTTTAAAGGAAATGGCTAACTGCATCATACAGTCTAGATATCTTACAACTTAGTATTGGGTAGTGGCCATAAATTATGCTTATTATATTTAGAACTATATTCCTCATCAATCCTTGAAAGGAGTCACTCCTTTTGAATCTTGGAGTGGTTAGAAACTAATAGTTAATAAATTTAGACTTTTTGATCCTCTTACATGGGCCCACATTCTTATAAAGAAAAGTAAGGTCGTGGATTTGGAGAGAAAACCTTGCATATTTTAGGTTATCCAAATGGTGTTAAGGTTAATAATGCAAGAGCGCTCCACTCCAAAAACAATCCTATGTCACCAAAAAAGAGAGTTTCCCTATCTATTTATTTTTTTGCAATAGTAGAAGATAAAATTTTAAAGAAATCCTATGCATTCATGGCTAGTTGAAGATATCAACTTGAAGAAGATCCAAATGGGTATTTGCATTTCAAGTTTGGGAAATAATTGATGAAAATTGGAACTGTTATTTTGTTGTGGAGTTTTGGCCTACATCTACACTTGTACTAATACAAGAGAGTTTCCTACAACTCTTAGCACTCCAAACTCACACAAGTAATTTGAAAAATTTAATTAATTTAAAACAAGTCAAAAAAATCAGCAACAATGAAATTTATATTTGCTCAAAGGCTCCTGCAATTTTTGTGTTTTACATTCAACTTAGAAAGGAATTACAAAGATAGCCCTCAGGATTGAAAATAAATGAAAATTAAATTTAATGACTTGTTACAGGCAACAATATCATCTACAAGTATGCCTTCTTTCTTTCTCCAATTT
>VDFB02389169.1:0-30799 GCA_007258455.2 Sequoia sempervirens
GAAAGGAAGATTAAGAATAAGAAAATAAGGATCAACAACTATAAGAGGTATTTAAGTGATAAGTTACAGCCCCAACTACATTAAGCTTGTGATTCTAGGACAAGATTCTAGATTATCCCAAAGGGGGACATTTCAGTGGTATCAGAGCATCTTTCCTACCATCCTGTGCATGTTTGAACTAGTTGCTTGCTTGCTTGAGCTACTTGCTTACATGCTTGAGCTGGTTGCCTACTTGCTTGAGTTGGTTGCCTACTTGCTTGAGCTAGTTGCTTGCTTGCTTGCTTGAGCTACTTGCTTACTTGCTTGAGCTGGTTGCCTACTTGCTTGAGCTAGTTGCTTGCTTGCTTGAGCTACTTGCTTACATGCTTAAGCTGGTTGCCTACTTGCTTAAGTTGGTTGCCTACTTGCTTGAGCTGGTTGCTTGTATGCTTGAGCTACTTGCTTGTCTATTTAAGCTACTTGCCTACTTGTTTGAGCTTATTACTTGCATTCTTGAGCTAGTTGCTTGCATTCTTGAGCTCCCTACCTATCTACTTGAGCTAGTTGCATACTTGTTGGAGCTACTTGCTTGCATGCTTGAGCTGCTTGCTTGTCTACTTGAGCTACTTGCCCATGTGCTTAAGCTACTTGCCTATGTGCTTGAGTTGCTTGTTGCCTACTTGAGCTACTTGCTTGTGTGCTTGAGCTACTTGAGTTACCTCCTCTAGATGATGAAGAACAACTTATCTTAAAAGCCAAAATTTATCCTACACACCAGAGAAAGGAAATTGAGGAACAAGATCATCACCGAGTTCCTAATTAAATGGAAGGGACTCCCTGAAGACGATGCTACATGGGAAAGAGAAGAAACTATTAAGGCATTTAAGAATAAAACTCAGGAAAAGCAAAACATGATGGCTCTTGATTAAAACAAGAATGTAATACCTTCAAATGAATTAATAAGATATTCTTCTTGTACAAGCGCAGGACTTGAGGATAATATGCAATATTACATGCAAAGGCTTAGGGCTAGATTAACTTGAGGAATCAAGTATCCAGAGGGCCTAGAAGAGATATTACAATCTTTTTCAGGATTATAAGGCTGGATATACTTAGGAATGAGATATCCAAAGGGCCTAGGAAGAGGTGTTACAACCCCTTTTCCTAGGATTCTAAGGCTGGGTACCCTTAAAAGGGATCCAGAGGGCCTAGGAAGAGGTGAGACAACCCTTTTCCTAGGATTGAATACCCTTAAAAAAAAGGTATTCCAAGGGCCTAGGAAGAGGTAACACAACCCCTTTTCCTAGGATTGGATACCCTTTAAAAAGGTATTCTGAGGGCCTGGGAAGAGATGTTCCAATCTTTCCCAGGAGGGTTGGATATACTCCATAGTGAGTTATCTAGAGGGCCTGGGAAGAGGTGACACAACCCCTTTTCCTAGGATTGAATACCCTTAAAAAAAAGGTATCTCGAGGGCCTAAGAGGTAACACAACCCCTTTTCCTAGGATTGCATACCCTTTAAAGGTATTCAGAGGGCCTGGGAAGAGATGTTCCAATATTTCCGAGGGCTAAATATACTCCATAGTGAGTTATCCAGAGGGCCTGGGAAGAGGTGTCACAACCCCTTTTCCTAGGATTGGATACCCTTGAAAAAGGTATCTCAAGGGCTTGCGAAGAGATGTTCCAATCTTTTCCTAGGAGGGTTGGATACACCCCATAGTGAGGTATCCAGAGGGCCTAGAAAGAGATTAGTTGTAACAAGATGTTACAATCTTTTTCCAGGATGAAAACCACTATACCGGCAAAGAACGTCAAAAGATCAAGGAAGAAAAGAATTATAAGGATTTCTTGAGGACAATCAATGTCAAGCAGGGGAGACTTGTGATGTCCCCATCACAAAAGAAAATCTAAGATAAGTATACATTTAATATATTTATATATTTGCATTAAAATAGAGTAATCATTATAGAAATTTTTCATTTAACTCATATATAAATGTGACTAACTTGGGTACTGTTGGTGACAAATTAGAAGAAGAGATCCTAGAAGAAACTAAGATGTTTTTGCTTGAGGACAAGCAAAGTTGGGAGGGGAGGACTGTCATGTCCCCAAAATTAGAACACTCTAAGATACAAATAAGTGAAAATGAATAACACAATACATATTAAAATTATAAAAGAAAATATTATCGTTTTAATATATTTATAATTACAATCACCATAAGATAATATTGTAATTATAAATATATATTGATGATACAGAATAAAATACATTAATATAAACACTCATAATTATCAAATAGTTATTAAGAGATAATATTATAAATATTAAAATATACATAATAATAAATATAAAGAATACTACAAATAAATTAAAAATAAAATAGTAAAATATAATACACATCAAAACAAAATAATAAAATGAATATAATTTGAGATATCATTAAGGACTGTTTAACTAAAGGTCATGTCCATTTGTGGGGTTATCTCTATTCAAAGAGATGCCTCTCTTCATGGAGATAAAAAATAAGTTTGTGGGATGTGGGGAAGAAAAAAAAAGAAAGTACACATCAGATTTTAAGAAGATAGAAGAGTAAAGGAATGAAGATATAAAAAGGAGATCTATCAATAGTGTGTAGAGAACAATAAAAATAGAAATTAGAAAGGTTTGGAATTAGGTTTCAAAAGGCAGCAATCCTTTCAAAAGGTTGTGTCTCTTCTAATGTATGTCTCTTTTCAAAAAGATACATCTTCTCACTTGAATGTGTAGATATAAAAAGAGAAAGAATGGGATATGTATAGAGAAGAAGAAGGAAATAGAGAATAGAATGGGAAACAAGAGATAAAATATAGACTGCAGATCAACTGAAATCTATAAAGACAGGCGGATGGGAAGTGTATAAAGAGAAGATATAAAAGGGAATAAAAGATCATAGAATGAAGCAGAAGATTGAAAATATTATTCAAAATCTTGAGAAGAGCAGATCTAATGTATGTGCAAGATAAATGATTATATGACAAATATACCAGCAGATGAAGAGCAGATTATGAAGACTTGATTTGCAGATTTTATGAAAGAATTGTGGAGGACGAATGAGTAGTGAAAGGAATAAAATGGAATGTGAATAAACAAAGGAACATAATATGATTTGAAAGGCAGATTAAGAATAAGAAAATAAGGATCAACAACTATAAGAGGTATTTAAGTGATAAGTTACAACCCCAACTACATTAAACTTGTGATTCTCGAACAAAATTCTAGATTATCCCAAAGGGGGACATTACAATTTCTTCCTTCCAATCTTTGTGCTTGAGAGATATTACCTAGTTGGACTTACTGAAGACTGTGCTTCACTTAGGAGTGCAGATTGAGCTTCAATTTCTGATTTAAGAAGATTGTTGTTGTATAATATGTTTTACAATTGTTGGTTCGTGCTTAGCTGTAGCACGTTTCTATTCATAACTCACTGGTCGAATTTTCTATGGTTTTGGGTATTTGCTCCATGTGTATCCTTGCCCTAGTCGCCTCATATCTCCAAGTTTTAGATTTTATTTTGTAGTGGCTGATTTATTAGAGAAGGTCGACCTTCTCTAGAGGTCGGCCTTTGTCTCTGCTTGCATTGGAATCCATGTATGGGCATTTGGAGTTGTTAAAGGCTACATTTCTTTGGGTTCTTGGTCACCTAGCTCTCCTTGTTCATTTTCATTCAGTTTGGAGGTGATCAAAGCTGATTTGGTGAAGATATATGCATTTCGGTGAATCTCTATCTTGCTGGTCTGATTTTTTGTATTTACTGTTTCCGATCAGACTTGATTATTTTCTGTTATACTGCTGATTTGAGCCTAATTTCTATATCATTCACATGTTGTATCAGTTAGAGGGCATTCTCTAACTCATTGTAGCTTTTGGAAGTATATCTTTATGTTTTGTGCAACTGAAACTTCATATTTGTAAGCTGATTAGTAGTACTAACAGTTGTTGTTTAAATATGCACTTTATATTCTTGTTTATACTCCCATTGAAGAAGTGGTTGAGTCTAATTTTTACTTTCAACACTTGTATTTTAATTCCCCCCGCTGAATAAGTGATAGTGTGGATTCATGGCTAGCTTGCCGCCTTATTAATTGTTAATATCTCCACTCCCACTGCATAAGTGATTGAGTTTGTAATTTCCTTTCATTCTATAGTCGGCGCGCCACCTATGTTCATTTGTAATTACATTCCAGTTTGCTAACAATCCCTAGCATTGTATGCTCTCACCTCGCCCACATTGGGATCTTGGTGATCAAAAGGTGAAGGGTTACTATTCTTGCTGGTTTATATTTGGAGCTAACGCTACTAGTGGTGAAATTGTGCTGATATTTACAAAAAAAAACTTAAGGGGATACTATAGTGGTATCAGAGCCTATTTTCCTGCCATCCTATGAATTTAGTGCTTCATTTGTTAGATGAGTGACAGGTTAATCTGATACTACACCAGAGGACAAAACAAAATTTAGTTTCAACTTCCAGAAGTTCCTAAAGATGATACATTTTTTGAGGTTTAGAAACCATTAGATGTCGGATTTGATCATGGCTTCTGAAGAAGAAAAGAGTTTTGCAAGGTCACTTTACACCATAGGAACATGGCTCATTAAAGAATGTCAAGAAAGGGATGAAGAAGTGAGAATACTTCTTACTTTACAACAATGTTTGATCTAGGTGAAGCAATCATCTTCTGAGTTGATGGAAAAAGAATTAACGCCTGCAGTGACCTCTTTGATTCATCCCTATTGGTTGAGGCATGCAGATGAAGAAATTAGTTTGTTGATTACTTCATGCCTCAGTGAAGTGATGAGAATCTTGGCACCCTTGGTGCCCTATGATGATGAAACACTATGAAGAGAGTTCTTCATATGATTGTGGAAAGTTTTCAAGATCTTGATGAAATTGATAGTAGTCAGTACTCCAGAAGAGCTGCTATATTGAAGGCATTTTCAGAACTCAGAAGTATATTGCTAATAGATTTGGGTATGCAAGATCAAATATATTATTTGATCCACTACCTCTTCATTTCAACTTGTAGTGAACAAGAGGAGGATGTAGTTGTAGCAATGAGAAACATTTTAGTTTTAACTATCAATTAGATGGATGACATTCTAAAATCCGTCCTATCTTTTCTGCTAAATATTCATGAATAAGAAGGAAAGAATTCTTCTACTGCTGGTATGTTGATCAAAGATTTGTTCAATCAGTGTGAGGGAAAATTGAAGCCTCACTTGAAGAAGATAGAGCAGATAAATGGGGTGGTCATTAATGCAGATGACAAGAATAAAATGTTGTTTCTCAATGATTCTATGGCGGTTTCTCAAGATGTACCTATTGATATGCATTTGTCTGCACATGCTATGGATGAGTGAAATGAGGCAACATCAGTTTTGGATATACATGAAGAATCTATGACAAGTAATCAAGAAGACCTCTTTGGTATGCTTGTGACTACTAATGAAGAAATCAATAATATACCTTCACATAATGGGCTTATTGAAGACAAGAAGGATAGAGTCTTCAAAACAACTAGCATTGATGACCCTTAATTTCATTTCAATGATGAAGACATGGGTGGTGTTGGGTTTGATTATCAAACTAAGCTCTTGGAGGGATATACTTATGAAGATATTTGTTTTACTGAGTTGAAAGGTGACCAATTCAAAGAGTCAACACTCCAAGAGGAGTTCGATGGGCACTTTTGTTTTGAACAAAATAATCAGCCCTTCAACATTTGGGATCCGGGTGTGACGGCACCTAAGGTTGTCAAGGAACCTGTATGGGATAAATTTCCCTTTGATTCCAATAGAGTACAAAATACAGATTTCAATGCAAGCTATGAGATGGCCATTGAAGGAGAAGATGTCTTTGACAAAGAAGCCTGCATGGAAAAGCCCCATAATGACCTTTTAAAGATGGTTGCAGCCACTAAGGAAGAGTTTGTTGCTACTAAAACCTTCAAGACTGCAATCAATAATGATTCATTGATCAAATTGGGGGCTGCTCTAACATATAATCAAGGAGACAGTGAAGGGGAAATAGAGCTAGAAGACCACGGGGCTCTTGCTGATGAAAAGTTTAAAGAGGTTCTCAAATTCAAATCAGATTTACCTCTTCATGAAGTTGATTGTAAACGAAGGCCTGAAGAATTTGTAGAATATGATCCTCTTCATGATCTTGTACATCTTCAGTTGGTGGGTGGTAGAAGACTAGAGTCTTGGAGCAGCTATGAGGGCAGCGAAGACAAGAAACAAAATTTTGATTTTGAAATGCAGCCTATCAACAGTTCACCAACCTTGCACATTAATGAGTGGAAAGGTCAATTCATGATATCCATTGAAGATGAAATGCAAATCCTATTCAAAGTTGATCACACACATAGTTTGATTGAGGAGAGACAAGTAGGAGTTAGGGGTGGAGTCATCCTCTTTAATTTGCAATTCATCAAAGACTCCTTGGAAATTATGAAATCAGAATATCTATGCTGGATTCAAGATCGAGATTATGCCTTCGAATTTGTAAAGAAGATAATTGATGCAATTCAAGGAAGTGAGAGAAAGGTTGATGAGTTTACTCTTGTGCTTGAATCAACAAAGAACATATTCGAGAATGTTCAGTTAGCTCTAATGGAGACAGAAGACTAGCTAGCTGATTTCAATCGTCTCAGAGAACAAAAGAATGAATTAAGAGTTGAAGAAATCAAGCAAGTAATTGTTAAGATTGATTATCTTCAAGGGGAGTTTCATTTGAAGGGTTTCCCTAAGAAATCAAAGGACGCAAGCGTATGCATAAGAGGTATAGAGGATTTGGTTTCCATATGGGAAGTGTTGATTTATGATGACTTCTACATCTTTGACACCAAGGTGTTGTTCAGACATGGTTTGGTAGCTGTTGGTTTAATTACGGCAGCAAGGAGCAAAGATTTTAGACTTGTTATTCATGAAGTACCAAAACATGGTGATTACATGTTTGACAGTTTATCCTTTGGGTTGAGTAATGCTCACACTAGCCTATCTTGGAAATTGGATTTGAAGACAATAATTGTTCCATGTTCAATAGTTGTTTGAAATATGCTGACCAATTTTTTCGATGAAGTAACACAACATAACCAGCACTTAACCAACTTGATTAGCGTTAGCTCCAAATAGAAAACCAAACTTGAAAAGAACTCACACCAAGAATGCACACTCAATCCCAATGAGGAATAGGTGTTGTCATATGGTGGAGGAGCTAAATGAAAAATACTTGAAAGAAACTACTCAACGTCAAGAATGTGCACTCAAGATCCCACTGAGGGCGAGGTGCTAACATATGACGGAGTGTTGAATTGAAACTAGAAATGAATAGGCGGATAACCAGCCATGAAGAGCATTTCCACACTACCACCAAACAGTGGGGGGAAAAGATTACAATTAAAACAATTCGTCCGCTGCGGCGGGCATCCACAGAGTTGTGGGGATTCACCACTTGAGAGTGGGTACAAGAGTAATACAAATCCAATTATCCACACTGGCGGTAAACCATCCAGGGGTACTAATGTGAAATTAAAGAAAGAATTGCAGCAATAAAGGACTGGAACAGTACTACTGTTTACAGTCTTACAATATGGAAAAAGAGCTGCAAATTACATGAAAATTACAATAGATTCAATGTACCATGATACTGGATGATTCCATGTTAGACATCAACAATAAATGATGAAGAAAGGACTGAAGATTCAAACTTAAACAAGTCTGATGTAAAATAACAATTCTGGAAATTCTGATCAGCAACTGTGAAATTCAAAGAAATATTCACAACTCACTCAAAATACCTCCGTTTTGTGTGAAACGAAAACCAATGAGCTGCTGGAAGATAGGCGCCCAACATTAGATGAAGAAACAGCAACAAAAACTCGTAATTTAATTCTTACACGAATCCCAATGCAGCAAGAATGGTACGGCCTTCATGAGGGGCGATTTTGACAAGTAAAAATCAACAACTCAAAATTAAAATCTGAAACTCTCCAAAGATGGTCGCCTTGGGTGTAGGAATGGATTGGAAAAGTACCCACAAGCAAATTAAATTCACACAAAAAGCTGTATGCAAAAACCACTTTCAGCTGTGACTGCATCAGCAACTTCAAAACTGGAAATATCATTAAAAACTTCAACTGTTGAGCTCAATCTGCTAGTCTGGATGAGAAGCAGCAATGAAAACCAACTAGGTGTTGTATTTCAAACACGAAATTGGATTGAAACTAGGAGGTAAGCATCCCTCAAGTAAAACCAAGTTGTCATTTGACATAACATTAGCATAAATTCATAGATAATCAGCTCTTCAAACAGCAGCAATATATAAGCTTTTGTTGGCAAATGAAGCAACAAGAACTCTTCAAATTCCAAGAAGTTGAATCACTTCAACTTCCAAAAGGGACGCCACCTTTTTGCCTTTTACTTTTGAAATAATAAAATATCATTCAACTTCCCCTTTAGGCATCCATTTCATATTGCAACAATAAAGCATTTATTAAATTGACCCCTTTATGTCCCCTTCTTTAAAACAACTTGAAGTCATCAAGCCTAGGCATGGGGTACAACTTCAAGACATGAAAATTGACTAAGTCTGAAACTCAGTCCAAGGAGAAAACCAAACCCAAAGCCAAACTGAGACTGATGGATAACAAGATGATTTGAGTTGAACTGCTGATGATGCCACTGCCAAAATTAGACTTACTAAAAATAGCCACTGCCAAAAATAGTAAGTTTACCTCAAAACCAACAGAAAGCAGAACTGAGCTGGAAGCAAGACTTAATGAAAGCTGACAACTGAACCACTGCCAAAATTAGTATTTACTAAAAATAGTAAATACCTAGAAATGCCACAAACCTCCAAGCAAGGAAACCCTAATTTCACTTTTGATCAACCTACGGATTTCCGGAAATAGGCTATCAGTCAAAGAAGAGCGTATGGCCAAAATGGGGACATTACAGTCCGCCCTTCCCAAAATTGCTTGTCCTCAAGCAATGCCACAACACTCCAAACTGATCCCACCAAACATATAGGATCCCGGGGTCCCATGTCCATCTCTGAAAAACCCCACCATGCTGATGCTGCTCTACTCTGATCATACAAATGAAATCATTGCACCAAAACTGCACTAACCATCCTTGCAACCTCAAAGTGATAACATGCCTGAAATTCAAGTCGAACAACATAGAAGGAATTGAATCAAAATCTAGCAGCGTCTCATGCTCAATAAACTCTGAGGAATTAACATCTGCAATGTCAATGTCAATCACCATTCTGAGAACAAAGAAGAATAATCTAAACAACTCAAAAATATTCTCATCAACATCACTCCTCAAAGCATCAAACCAAATCACAACAGCAAATGTGATTCCATCATAGCTGTTTGCAAAGGAAAAAACAGCTCTTTGCAAAGTCATAGCAACTGCATCCTCAAAGCTCCTTAAGGATGTATAATGCCTCCTCTGAGTAATTCTGACATATTCAAGAAAAACTCTGAAAACTTCCACCAATCTCTCCCCCAAAGTCTCAAAAAGTTGAACCAAATCAAGCAAAGGTTCGCTGCCCCAAACACTAGTGCAAGAGATTGTACAAAGAAAGCCACTAGAACATAACTTGAACACCATCCAATACTGATCTGAATCACTATGAAACACCATTACCCACTTTTGAAGCCAAAAATCATCATTGATAAAAGATTGTGAAAAGAAAAAATGAGTGTACCAGCTGCCCATGAAATTTGAAATGAACCACTTAAAGTCTGATTTTAGGAAAATCAGTGTGCAAAGAATTGAACAACTGCTGCAACACTGAAAATCAGTGTCCATAATAGCACAACTGCTCAGGCTCAAGGCTGGAAACATCCTCTCAAGAAACTCCAACCCAACATTAAACCTTCCTTTGTTCAAAATATCTCTCCAATTCACCAGTTGATGAGCAGAAAGAACCATCAAATGGTTGGTAAAGATGGGGGCCGCATCAAAGATTCTAAGAATTGAATCCTTATTTCTCCAAATATCCTTTTTTCTACTTGCAACAATCTCCATCAAGCCATGTTGAGAATTCCAAGCGTGAATTCCCAACTGCAAATAATCTCCAACACATTGGGAAGAATTCCCAACATATCTCCAAGAGCCATAGTGAAAGTCTCGAGCACACAAATCCATGTAGTCAACTGCAACCATCAAAGCAAAGTTTGAACCTTTCATGACCAGCATTTTAGAATAATCCCTCATCAACAATGCACAATCTAGAAACCAAAGGGGCAAGTCTGAAAGTTCTCCCACAATTTGATGCATCTCTCCAAGACCTGACCTCATCAACCATTTTAAGATAGGTGGTACTCTTCCATTGGTTAATGCTGAGTGAAAACCAGCCAGTTCAAGTTTGAACACCATTAAATGCTCATTTACTATCCATCCCAAGAGAGTGTTGCTTGACATATAGAATGGATCCACCAACATTATCTTATGCTTGACTATAAAATTATGCATGTCAAAAACATAAAACTTCTTACCAATGCCATCCACATAGAAATTGTCAATCAACTCATAATTTAACAAATCATGTGAAGATGGTGGATTGTTGTACACAATCATAGAAACAATATTTCCTTCATCCTTTTCGTTGGTGTCTTCATAAAATTCATGCACATTTTCTTCAACTTGAAGATGCCCATCATTAGTTGCTGATCCATAGAATTTAGTGTGATGAATATCACACACATTACCAGTCATCACATCTAGCTCATGGCTGCAAGCTATCCCTTCTTGAGGCAAATTCTCTTCCCAACTCAAGAGTTCACACTCTTGATTTACCTTCCAATCACTATCAACATAATGAATCTCTATGGCATTATGCATTGTTTCAACATTATGGAGTTCATTTATTCCTTCAACTATTTGCTTGATCTCCATTAGCCTTTTATTAGCTTCTTGTTCCATAAGTGTGGCTGACATAGATGATTGATTTTCTGTTTTGCAAAAAGAGTGATGAGCTAAGGTAAGATCAAGGCAAAGACTATCAACCTCTTTCTCCTTCTCTTGATAGGCATCATAGGTTTCCTCAGCAAACTTAATGGCATCATCTCTATCTGAGAGCAAATGCAAATAATCTGTTTTTATTGATTCCAATGCTTCATTGATGGTTCGCACCATGGAAAGAGTGTCTCCACCCTTAACGCCATTCTGTCTCTCTTCAAACTGCAGCTCCCAGTAAAGTTCTTCAATACAATTGTGTGTGCTATCAAATCTTGATAACACCTTAACAATTTTCTCTTCTGAAACCAATAAGTTATCCTTCAAAACTTGCAGCTCTTTAGGCCCTTGATCCCAATCAGCAAAGAGACTATGCTCATCAAACATCAATTTTTCTGATTTGTTTTCATTGTCATGGTTTTCAAAATCAGCTTCCTCCCTTCTTTTTTCACTGCATAATTCTTGAATAGAAGGCTTGTCAACAATATCTTCAAGCAATGAATCATTATTGATTGATGCTCTTAAAGTCTTGGTAGCAACATACTCTGCTTTAGTGGCTACAACCACCTCGAAGGAATTTTTATGGAGCTTTGCCAAGCAAGCTTCTTCAAACAAATTAGTTCCTCTATCTTGACCTTTCAAGTTCTCATACTCTTCTTGTGCGTAATTCTGAAAGGCATCCAAACCATTTGCTGATTTTAAAACATTCTTCTCTTCAACATAAGAAATCACGTTCTCATTAGCCATTGCTGCAACTTCTCCTCCAAAGATCACTTCATTACTTGCATTGCAAACTGATTTTTGAACTTCATCAGGATCAAAGGGGAATTTATCCCACTCCGGTTCTTTATCATACCTTGGTGACATCGCGCCCGGATCCCAAATGTGAAAGGTTTGATTGCAATGATCAATAGGAAAGAGATCATCATGCTCCTCTTGAACTATTGACTCTTTGAATGAGTCACTCCTCAACCCACTTGAACTGAAATCTTCATCTATAACTTTCTCCACAGATGTAGTTTGATAATCAAACCCACTACCACCCAAGTCACTAGCATTATATCGGATTAAAGAATCATCAAAGCTGGTTGCTTTGAATATTTTGTCATTCTTTTCTTCAATGAAATTATCTTGAGTAGATGTGTTGCTGATTTTATCATTAGTGCCCACATACATACCAAAGAAGTCTTCTTGGACACTTGTCAATAATTCTTCATATGGAATTGGCTCAGCATAAAGTAGAGAATTATCCTTCACTAAATCTTCAACAAAAGGAGATAAAAACACATCGGAATCACCATCAACAACCTCACTTTCGTAATGGTCATAAGCTGGTTCAAAGACACCATTAGTATTTGCTTCATCTTGCTCTTCTTCAACGTACTTATCCCACACAACTGTTCCACCAGCATCTTTTGAGAAGCCATTTGTCTCGAGATCTTCATTGCTTGAATCCTTATTAGGACTCAAGACTGCTGTAATGATCTTCTTACCATAATAATCTTCATTATTTCCCATCCCATGCAAGTCTAGGGATGTATTTTGGGACTCTAACTTAATCTCCTCATTTGCCAAGGTATCTTCATCAAGCTCACAATCATTTTGAGGTGACATGTGCATCTTGTTTGTGTCTTCTTCAATACTAGTTGACTGATTTTTCTCTTCAACTTGTTCATTTGTGGGCTGCAATCCACAAACAGGCACTTCTTCTTCCTTCCTTGCACCTACAACCATGACATGTTTTGCTTCCTCTTTAATCATTTTCTTGATGTAGTTGACCATAGACAACTTTCCAGGGTTATGAATCACCGCACAATTCAAAAAGGTGTCAAATGAAACATCATTCTTAAACTCATCTGTCATGTTCTGATATTCTTTACGGAGTATGGAAGCCTCATGTTCACACTGCCTCTTGAACTGACATTCTTCAGAAGCCATAATCAAATCTGACTTCTCACGATTCCTGGACCTCAAAAAATGCAACATCTTAAGAACTTCTGAAAGCTAAACTGAACTTAGGTGAAGAATCTGATTTCTCTATCACTCATCTGTCAACTGACTCTGTCTTATTCACAGGATGGCAAGATCTTCTGCTCTGATACCACTGAAATATGCTAACCAATTTTTTCGATGAAGTAACACAACATAACCAACACTTAACCAACTTGATTAGCGTTAGCTCCAAATAGAAAACCAAACTTGAAAAGAACTCACACCAAGAATGCACACTCAATCCCAATGAGGAATAGGTGTTGTCATATGGTGGAGGAGCTAAATGAAAAATACTTGAAAGAAACTACTCAACGTCAAGAATGTGCACTCAAGATCCCACTGAGGGCGAGGTGCTAACATATGACGGAGTGTTGAATTGAAACTAGAAATGAATAGGCGGATAACCAGCCATGAAGAGCATTTCCACACTACCACCAAACAGTGGGGGGAAAAGATTACAATTAAAACAATTCGTCCGCTGCGGCGGGCATCCACAGAGTTGTGGGGATTCACCACTTGAGAGTGGGTACAAGAGTAATACAAATCCAATTATCCACACTGGCGGTAAACCATCCAGGGGTACTAATGTGAAATTAAAGAAAGAATTGCAGCAATAAAGGACTGGAACAGTACTACTGTTTACAGTCTTACAATATGGAAAAAGAGCTGCAAATTACATGAAAATTACAATAGATTCAATGTACCATGATACTGGATGATTCCATGTTAGACATCAACAATAAATGATGAAGAAAGGACTGAAGATTCAAACTTAAACAAGTCTGATGTAAAATAACAATTCTGGAAATTCTGATCAGCAACTGTGAAATTCAAAGAAATATTCACAACTCACTCAAAATACCTCCGTTTTGTGTGAAACGAAAACCAATGAGCTGCTGGAAGATAGGCGCCCAACATTAGATGAAGAAACAGCAACAAAAACTCGTAATTTAATTCTTACACGAATCCCAATGCAGCAAGAATGGTACGGCCTTCATGAGGGGCGATTTTGACAAGTAAAAATCAACAACTCAAAATTAAAATCTGAAACTCTCCAAAGATGGTCGCCTTGGGTGTAGGAATGGATTGGAAAAGTACCCACAAGCAAATTAAATTCACACAAAAAGCTGTATGCAAAAACCACTTTCAGCTGTGACTGCATCAGCAACTTCAAAACTGGAAATATCATTAAAAACTTCAACTGTTGAGCTCAATCTGCTAGTATGGATGAGAAGCAGCAATGAAAACCAACTAGGTGTTGTATTTCAAACACGAAATTGGATTGAAACTAGGAGGTAAGCATCCCTCGAAGTAAAAACCAAGTTGTCATTTCGACAGCATAACATTAGCATAAATTCATAGATAATCGGCTCTTCAAACAACAGCAATATATAAGCTTTTGTTGGCAAATGAAGCAACAAGAACTCTTCAAATTCCAAGAAGTTGAATCACTTCAACTTCCAAAAGGGCCACCTTTTTGCCTTTTACTTTGAAATAATAAAATATCATTCAACTTCCCTTTAGGCATCCATTTCATATTGCAACAATAAAGCATTTATTAAATTGACCCTTTATGTCCCCTTCTTTAAAACAACTTGAAGTCATCAAGCCTAGGCATGGGGTACAACTTCAAGACATGAAAATTGACTAAGTCTGAAACTCAGTCCAAGGAGAAAACCAAACCCAAAGCCAAACTGAGACTGATGGATAACAAGATGATTTGAGTTGAATCGCTGATGATGCCACTGCCAAAAATAGTAAGTTTACCTCAAACCCAACAGAAAGCAGAACTGAGCTGGAAGCAAGACTTAATGAAAGCTGACAACTGAACCACTGCCAAAATTAGTATTTACTAAAAATAGTAAATACCTAGAAATGCCACAAACCTCCAAGCAAGGAAACCCTACCTAGAAATGCCACAAACCTCCAAGCAAGGAAACCCTAATTTCACTTTTGATCAACCTACGGATTTCCGGAAATTGGCTATCAGTCAAAGAAGAGCGTATGGCCAAAATGGGGACATTACATTGTTGATGCTTCCATGTCTTGGCTTTGGAGCTTCACTTGTGGAGACACCAATTTCTTGAGTATGCACTTGGTTCTGATTGGTACTTAGGGACATGTTGGGTATTCTTTCCAATGTGTTGAAGTTTATTCTCGGTTGGGAATTCATGTTTGGAATTCTCAACATGGTTTGATAGAGATTATTACAAGTAGAAAGAAGGATCGTTAGAGAGATAAGGATCTAATTTTCAAATTTTTTGATGTTGTACCCTTCTTTACCAGCCATGTGACAGTTCCTTTTGCTTATCAATTGGCGGATTGGAAGGATGTTTTGAGCAAAGGATGGTTCTTTGTTGTGATGGAGTTTTTAGAGAGGGTATTTCCACCCTTGGACATGAGCAAATTCATTAAAATGGATGATGATTTTCAGTATTGCAGCAAATATTCATTTTCTTACATGTTTTTTCTTAAATCAAATTATAAGTCATTCATTTCGGATATGGTGGGCAGTTGGTACACTCATTTTCAGACTTCACGGTCTTTTGTCAAGGATGATTTTTGGCCTCAAATGGGAGAAATGATGATTCAGAGTGATCTAAATCAATATTTGGATAGTGTTCAAGCCTATGCTCCACGGGGACGCGTCCCCTGCATTTTTTACCCGTTTCCCGTACCGGGTACGAAACGGGGACGCGGGGACGGCTAGGAAACGTCCCCTAGCAGTCCCCTTTTGGCCTCCAAGTACCCGGTACTTCTAGGGGACTTTTGGAAAAAGGTAGGGGACGTAGGGTACTTCTAGAAGTACCCGAAACTTCCCAGCCGTCCCTCATCCGTACCGGGTACTTCTAGAAGTACCCTATGGCCCAGCAACAAAAAAAATACATTTTTATAAAAAATTAAAGTTTTTTAAAATGAAAAAAAGGCATGGGTGGGCCCACAAGGGACACCCCATGCCTCTTAACCTAATTTATGCCTTATATATGCCCTAAAATAGTTTACATAAAATATAATAGACTTTAAAATGGCATTCATACATTGATCTGATTATCAAATTCTAAGTTTCATTTCCTTAAATTTTACTGTCATAAAATGTTACAATATAGCTACAGCCTTACACATATTCAAACTGGAAACTAATATGGACAGATTTGCATATATATGATGCTGAGAATGGGCTACAGCAGTGAGGAAACTACAGATAACTAACTGATTGAATAACAGCAGCAACAACAATTTACAGATAATTATATATCTCAGACCAGACCTGGAATAAGCTCACGCCTGGGCCAAATAGTCACTGGAATCTCCTTGCAAATGAGTGCAGGTCTGAGTAATCTTCATGCCAAGGCATATCCCACTCCAGGTGACCAATATTCAAGCTAACTGGGCACAGATATTCACTCACAGCCACTGTGAAAGGATCCATGTCTGCTCACTGTTCTGAACTACGAGCTCACGTTGATATTAGAAACCTCTTCAAACCCAGTTGCTATGCCCAATATAGTAAAATGAGAAAAAGAAACTCATTTTTACATTTGGCTTGTGAAGTGAAGGAGAGCAAAAGAAGAGCAGCTGAGTGAAGGATTGCCAAACTAGTTAGTATCGTCAGACTCCAGCCTTACGTTGGGATGTTAATCCCAAAGATGCTATGCAGATTGAGGAGAATGCACATGAGGGATTGGTGGGTGTTCCATTGGTTGAGACAGATCCTTCTATTGACATGGACACTGACACTGACTTAGACTCGTGCTCTGATGGCGAGGGTGATGCTGATTTAGACCTACCTTATGCTAATTAGGGACCTTGGACAGCGATATATTTTCTTAGTTTTATGTTTATCATGTCATTTCATAGTTGAGACTTGGAGCCTTTGGGCATTTTGGTTATAATTATCAGACTTTTATATGATATGTATGCACATTTATAATGAAAAGCATTTGAACTTTGTTAATTTGTTTGTCAATTCTCATGTGAAATCTCAATTCAAGTCTCATGATATGTATTAAGCTTATACAATGTCTAGAATGAATGCTTTATCAATGTTATGCTATGAACTTTTGAAATTTCTCTATATTTTTAAAAATTTCCCTATTTTTTTGTCAGCCGTCCCCTGCCGTCCCCTAAAAAATGACCCAAAAGTACCCCCGTACCAGAAACTCGTCCCGCCGTACCGGGTACTCCCCGTCCCCGAAACCCCGTGGAGCATAGGTTCAAGCTCTTTCTAGTGGCTACCCTTGTACATTCTCTTGTACATATGTTTTGGGCAGCGAACCTTTGTTTGATTTGGTTCGTCATTTTGAGACTCTTGGAGAGAGTTTTGTGAAAATTTTCAAAAGTCTTCATGATTGTAGCAAAATAAATTAAAGAAGGCATAGTACATTCATAAGGAGTTATAAGGATGTGTTAGTTGTGCTCTTGCAAAGGATTGCTTTCTTCCTTGCAAGAAGATGTGGAAGAGTCACATATGTAGTTGTGACTCTGATTGATGCTTTGGGGAGTTATGCTGATGAGTTTGTTTTTGAGTTGGTTAGAATATTCTTCCTTGTGCCTAGGAATGTGATAGTCATTGGCATTGTTGATATTGACTCCTCAGAGTCTTTTGGGCGTGTGATGTTGTAGGGTCTTGATTCCAATCTTTCCATGTTTCTCAGTTCGAATTTCATGCATGTTAACTCTTTGAGGTTGCAGGGAAGGTTAATGCAGTTCTGATACAATGGCTTTAATTGTGTGATCAGAGTGGTGCAACAATGACATGGTGGGTCATTTCAGAGATGGACATGGGACCCTGGGATCCTTCTTGGCATAGTATGGATCAATTTGTTTCTTTGGAGTGTGGAGGCATTGCTTGAGGACAAACAATTTTGGGAAGAGCAGATTGTAATGTCCCCAATATAGTCCTACGCTCTTCAGTGAATGATAGCCTATTTTCGGAGGCCCGTAAGCTAGTTAGAAGTGGAAATTGGGGTTTCCTATTTTGTAGGAGATTTCAGTTTTGCTTTTGAAGGCTTGCATGCAGAAGTTTGATGGTGAGATTTATGGAGCTTTTTGGGTTTTTGGAGAGCTTTAGAGTGATGTGACATGCATTTCATGAAAATGACATGGATCTCTATCTGGTATTTTGCATGCAAGAAAGGTTTCTAGTTTTTTCTGGGTTTTCAAAGATCTCCAGAGGGGTGTAACATGCGTCTGATTTTGTCAACCTTTCTAGGCACTTACTATTTTTAGTAAGTCATGACTGCTGCCCGGTTTATGTTCAAATGGAGTTTGCAAACACTTACTATTTATAGCAATTTGCTATTTTTGGTAAGTTGTATTTATGGCAGTGTCATCTTAGCAGCAGCTTAAGTCATTTCTAATCCATCATTCTATTTTTGGTAGTGAGGCAGTTCAATTTGGGCATTGGCTTCTTCATTCTTTTTGGAGCTAAGTTTTTATAACTTAGTCATTTTTCAATGTTTCCTTTTAATCCCATGCCTAGGTGATCAACTTCAAGTTGTTTTAAAGAGGGGACTTGTCTTGGACGCCTAAAGTGAAGGATTAAATATTTTAAAGTTAAAAGATTTGCTAAAGTTCCTTATGGACACCTAGGATGAGGAATGAAGTGTGTTGATTAATATTTTATATTCTCTAAAAAGGATGGGCGTCCCCCTTGAGTAGCTGAAGTGTTTCGTATTCTTTACTTGGAGGTTACAGTGGTGATTCAATTGCCAAGAAGAGTCTATTTATTGAGGCCTTGCTCATTCATTTGCATCTTTTGGAAATTAAACATAATGTTATGCTGTTGAAATATTTCCAAAGCTTGCTCGAAGGAATGCATACCTCCTAGTTTCTTCCTTCCAGTCTTCGTGCTTGAGAGATAGTACTTAGCTAGACTTACTGAAGACTGTGCTTCACTCAAGAGTGCAGATTGAGCTTCAATTTCTGATTTGTTTAAGCAGATTGTTGTTGTATAATCTGTTTTACAGTTGTTGGTTCGTGCTTGGTTGGAGCACGTTTCTATTCATAACTCACTGATCGAATTTTCTATGGTTTTGGGTATTTGCTCCATGTGTATCTTGCCTTAGGTGCCTCATATCTCCAAGTTTTAGATTTTATTTTGTAGTGGCTGATTATTAGAGGTCAACCTTCTCTAGAGGCCGCCCTTTGTCTATGCTTGCATTTGAATCTATTTATGGGCAGTTGGAGTTGTTCAAGGCTACAATTTTTTGGGTTCTTGGTTGCCTAGCTCTCCTTGTTCATTTGCATTCAGTTTGGAGGAGATCAGAGCTGATTTGGTGAAGATATATGCATTTCGGTGAATCTCTATCTTGCTGTTCTGATTTTTTGTATTTACTGTTTCTGATCAGACTTTGATTATTTTTTGTTATATTGCTGATTTGAGCCTAATTTCATATCATTCACATGTTGTATCAGTTAGAGGTCATTCTCTAACTCATTGTAGCTTTTGGAAATATATCTTTATGTTTTGTGCAGCTAAAACTTCATATTTGTAAGCTAATTAGTACTACTACTAGCTGTTGTTTAAATCTGCACTTTATATTCTTGTTTATACTCCCATTGAAGAAGTGGTTGAGTCTGATTTTTACCTTCAGCACTTGTATTTTAATTCCCTCCGCTGAATAAGTGGTAGTGTAGATTCATGGCTGGCTTGCCACCTTATTAATTGTTAATATCTCCAATCCCGCTACATAAGTGGTTGAGTTTGTAATTTCATTTCATTCTATGGTCGGCTCGCCAACTATGTTCAATTGTAATTACATTCCAGTTTGCTAACGATCCCCGGCACTGTATGCTCTCACCTCGCCCACATTGGGATTTTGGTGATCAAAAGGTGAAGGGTTACTATTCTTGCTGGTTTATATTTGGAGCTAATGCTAACAATGGTGAAATTGTGTTGATATTTACAAAAAAAACATCAGGGGATAATATAATCATTTCTTGCATTAACCTCCCTAAGGGCTCAGCCACATTGGAAGGAATGAAAAATGGGAAGAATTAACATCGAGAAATATGGATTCTGGAAAGTTTGAAATGGTTAGAAGACATTTCTAGAAAGATGGATAGCAAACCACCCCCTTATTGATACTTTGGACTTTCAAAAGTTGACTAATACTCTGCAGGATAGGTGGGGATCAAAGATTGAGGATTATTAGATTGAATAGAGGGACTCCTTTGGTGCACCAAACCTTGAAAGGATATTCCAAATCTTCTTGGTGTCACCAAAGAGTCCTCAAATTAGTTGTCCACTATGTTGCAAAATTTTAGAGATGGAATAATTTTGAAGATAGATTTAGGCACTTCACAATCAAAGAGGGATATGGGAAATTAGCCAATTTTGTGGTGACTCATTCTAAGTCCTTCCCACGGGGAAAGATACGGTCATCTAGGGCATGACCAAAGGCAAAAAGTTTCCTTTGGTTAGTCTATCATGCCAAGATTCTAGCCTAGGAGCATTTTAAAAGAAAAGGGTTCTACATCCCTAGCAAATGCCCCCTATCTTTTGTAATGTCCCTTTTTGGGATAACCTTAAATCTTTCCCAAATTATCAATTTCCCAAGCAAAGGGGGCTTAGAGGATACTTTGAATTGGTTTAGTCCCTACGAGTAAGTTAGAAATCCCTCTCTAAAATAGCCTAACAATTAACACTCTACATTGGGCATTAGAATTAAGTATGAGTAAATCTATATTAAGCATCATAGCCAACATTTCCCATAATTGATCCTCCCCTCATGTTACATCATAGTAGGAAGGTAAGATTACAATGGTGGATCTCATGCTTGAATTAGACCCAAAGGAAGCACCCTTTAATCCAAAGGAAGAACCCCTCTGGCCCTCATGGGTTCATCATGTCCCACCCTCGGGTGGCGTATCTAGTGGAGACCAACCTAGACCCAAAGGCAGTATCCCTGATTAATCAGGCAGTACCCCCTTGGCCCTCATGGGCTCATCATGTCCCACCCTCGAGTGGTGTATCTAGGTGGCTCCGTTACACAGATTGCCCCTCTTGTGATCCTACTTCCCTACCATGATGGAACATGGATATCATAATATAAACTAACTATACATATGCATATAATTTTTGAATATACTATAACCAAAAATAAACAATAAACAATAAATATAAAATATTAGACACTAATAAATGACAATGAACAATGATAAGAATGCGCCTATGATTCTATTTTATGAGCTCTGAATGTAATTGAATTCAACCAGCACATACACCTATGATTGCTATTTTCTAAATTCTGAACAGCGTAAATATTGTAATGTCTCCATTTTGGCCATACGCTCTTCTTTGACTGATAGCCTATTTCCGGAAATCCGTAGGTTGATCAAAAGTGAAATTAGGGTTTCCTTGCTTGGAGGTTTGTGGCATTTCTAGGTATTTACTATTTTTAGTAAATACTAATTTTGGCAATGGTTCAGTTGTCAGCTTTCATTAAGTCTTGCTTCCAGCTCAGTTCTGCTTTCTGTTGGTTTTGAGGTAAACTTACTATTTTTGGCAGTGGCTATTTTTAGTAAGTCTAATTTTGGCAGTGGCATCATCAGCAGTTCAACTCAAGTCATCTTGTTATCCATCGTCTCAGTTTGGCTTTGGGTTTGGTTTTCTCCTTGGTGAGTTTCAGACTTAGTCAATTTTCATGTCTTGAAGTTGTACCCCATGCCTAGGCTTTGATGACTTCAAGTTGTTTTAAAGAAGGGGACATAAAAGGGGTCAAGTGAGCATTTAATTATTTAATAAATGCTTTATTGTTGCAATATGAAATGGATGCCTAAAGGGGAAGTTGAATGATATTTTATTATTTCAAAAGTAAAAGGCAAAAAGGTGGCGTCCCTTTTGGAAGTTGAAGTGATTCAACTTCTTGGAATTTGAAGAGTTCTTGTTGCTTCATTTGCCAACTAAAGCTTATATATTGCTGCTGTTTGAAGAGCTGATTATCCAATGTTTATGCTAATGTTATGCTGTCGGAATGACAACTTGTTTTTTACTTCGAGGGATGCTTACCTCCTAGTTCCAATCCAATTTCGTGTTTGAAAGATAACACCTAGTTGGTATTATTGCTGCTTCTCAATCAGACTAGCAGATTGTGCTTCAAAATTGGTGAATTTTGGTGAGAACTTCAGTTTTTATGTTGTTGGTGTATACACAGCTGAAGGTGGTTTTCATTTACAGCTGAAGGTGGTTTTCATTTACAGCTTTTGGTATG
The DNA here is from genome assembly GCA_007258455.2 of Sequoia sempervirens. Taxonomy (NCBI): domain Eukaryota; kingdom Viridiplantae; phylum Streptophyta; class Pinopsida; order Cupressales; family Cupressaceae; genus Sequoia; species Sequoia sempervirens. The sequence continues at coordinate 22,200 of VDFB02389169.1, forward strand.
AATTTATTTTGGTTATGGGTATTTGATCATTGCATTTCTATGATAATGGCGACCATATTTGGAGGTTTTCAGATTTTAATTCCAAGTTTATGATTTTTCCAAGAGAAATCGCCCCTCTACAAGGCCGTACCATCTCATGAGTGCTTTGGGATTCGTGCAAGAATAATATCTTGAGTTTTTGATGCAGTTTTGTAGTTTGAGTTTGGGTGCCATCCTCCTAGAAGGTCTTTGCAAAACATTTCAGCTTATTCGGAGGTATTTAGGAGTTGTGAACATTTTTATGAGTTTGCTGTTTGCTGATAGACATTTTCAGATTGCAGATTTTTATATCAGACTTGTTAGTTTTTGATATAATGCTGGTTTGAGCTACATTTTTATATCATTATTGTATTGTAAGAGTTAGAGGAAGTGTTACTCTAACCTTTGATGGATTTGGAAACATATCTTTCTTATTTGCAGCTGTTTAATTCATTGTAAAGCTGATTAGTAGTACTAACAGCTATTTATTTTATTTGCTGCAATTACTTGTTATAATTTCATACATTTGTAACCCCTGGATGGTTTACCGCCAGTGTGGAGAAAAAACAATTAATCTCTCTTTAGTCACCCACTGTAAAGTGGCGAATTCCCACTCATAAGTGGATGCCTGCCGCAGCGGATGAATTAGTTTTGTATTGTAATGTTTTTCCCCCCACTGTTCAAGTGGTAGCGTGGAAATTCTCATGGCTGGTTCACCGCCTATTTATTTCAGTTAGTAACTCCGTCATATGTTAGCACCTCGCCCTCAGTGGGATCTTGAGTGCACATTCTTGATGTTGAGTTTGTTTCATTTCAAGTATTGTTCTTTAATTTCTCCGCCATATGACAACACCTATCCTTCCTTGGGATTGAGTGTGCATTCTTGGCGTTGAGTTCTTTCAAGCTTGGATTTCAGTTTTGATGCTAACGCTAATCAAGTTGGTAGTGTTGACTTGTGTTATGATAATTCAAGAAAAAGTTGGTTGGCATATTTCAAATATCTACTGATCTATTCTATGGCTATGATTGTAAATAAGCAATAAGAGACAATACTAAAGATCCTACTTCATCGATTCTAACATGTATTATATCTGTAAGAAAACATGATGAATTATGCGTACCCTTACAACCTACTGCATTTCTTTAGCAGATTACGATTTTGACCATTTGATAAGCAGGTTACGATTTCTCCTTATGATCCGATACTCCCTGATTGATGTGTTTAGACTTGCATTGACCTCTTATTTATGGTTGTTGCTTGGGACGTGTCTTCTCATGTACATGCCTTGTCTTTGTTTGGAACCGATTCACCTATCAAGGGTCGGCTCTTTTGACCGATCCCTTAGTAATAGTGTTTGACTGTTTTTAATTGCTTATGCTTAGGAATTCGATTTGATAGTGTTTGTCTTTATTTTGATATTATTTGTATGTTATAGTTTATATTTTATTCTATCTTTCTCTTTCTATTTCTTTGTTATATATTTTCCTTTATAATGGTTTATGGAATCATATATATTTATTAGTTTATTATATTTATATGATTTTCATGTATTAGTATTATAGTCAGATTTATATGTTTATTATACTCGTGTGTGCCAATGTAGCAATCATAGGTGCTTCTTACTGATTACAAACCCATAATTTTATAATTTCAGCCCTGTATGTCACGTTTTTTTCTACCTTTTTGCAAACATCTACACCTTTTCCTCGAATAAGAAGAAAGTGAGCATCAGTTCTAGTAATGCTCCCTTTCCAGTCAAGATGACACATGTGGAACTTCCACTTTTTGGTGCCCCCACGTGTCCTAGGCTGTGTCGGCATCTTAGATGCAAATTGTTTTAATGGTGATTTTGGATCAAAGGGGCCCTTGGCATATTTTTGGAGGGTTTTTGAAGGGCATCTATCATTTCTACTCCCAATAGAACCTGCTTCAATTTGAGACTGAATATTTGAGTCATGTTCACCCCCTTCTATTTGAAAATCTGAATCATCAAATTCATTTTCACTTCCAGTTCCAATTTTTGCTTCAACCTCTTTACCCTCAATCTCATCGTCACTTCTATTGATTGAACTCATTATGCCTTATGGTAATGTCAAATGACATTGTAAAAAACAATTTAAAAACAAAATCAGACCTTTATAATTTATAATTTATTGCAAAAAATAAAAAAATTTAAAAACAGTATCAAAAATTTTAAAATCAGATTATCAAAAAATGAAATTCTGAAAATTTCTGATAATCTGATTTGAGATTTCAAAGTTCTAAATTTAAATTGATAGGGACAGCATGCCTCAAAGAGATGCCATCTCATGGAATGCAATGATTGGATGATATGCACAAAATGGATTTGCTAAAGAGGCTTTAGAAACTTTCAGGAAAAATGAAAATGCAGCTGGCATGTGTAAAGCCGAATTCCACAACCGTTGCTTGTGAAGTGTGAACTTTTTAATTTTGTCAAATGTTGTAGTTGCAACTGCCCTAGTGGTTGGTAGACATGTATGCAAAATCAAAATGCCAAAATGTGGAAGCATAGACAAGGCATGTGAACTTTTTGATTTTATGCCTCAAAGGCTCAAAGAGATGTCATCTCATGGAATGCAATGATTGCAAGATATGTATTATAAACAGAATGGATGTGTTGAAAACTTGAAAAGATTCAAAAAACTTAAGAAACTGAAAAGGCTTTAGGAACTTTCAAGCAAATGCAAATAGCAGATGTAAAATTGTAATAGCAAATGATTTTAAAAAATTTACAAATTAAAATAAATTAATAATAATAATTATTAAATAATAAATATTAAAATTTTAATTTAATATTACTGCTCCAGTAGAGCTCCCTCCCATATGACTATGTAGTATGTATGCCAAATGTGGAAGCACTAGCAATGTTGTTGGCCGTGTTATTTAATGTTTTTGACTGAATGCCTCAAAGAGATGTTGGATCATGGAATGCAATGATCACGCAATCATTGTATTCCATGAGCCGACATCTCTTTGAGGCATTCAATCAAAAACATTAAATAACACAGCCAGCAGCCATCACTTCCACATTTTGCTTATTGATAATTACGGGAGCCAATGCGGAGGGAGGAGGGTAGGGCATAGACAAAAACAAAAAGAAAAATAAAATAAAGAAAATAAAGAAACTAAGCCTACATACCTGTGTCGCCCTAAGTCCAACGCACCAAACAAAAAAATCCTGCTGTAAGTTTCAATCTCCGGTTCTTCACTTCCAGTGTTCACTACTTCAAGCGGAAGCTCTTAGTCACATGACAGACTCAAGAGTCAAAACAAATGACAATAAAAATATCATTGTCAAATAATTTAATTAAGTCTAAAACTTTAGGTTTTCTTTTTTTAATAAAATTATAAAAACAATATTATATTGCTTTTTGACTTTTGGAGGGGACGTTTTGGAGACGTTGAGGGGCCGTTTGTAAGTTTCCTAGGAGTTTCCTTGGTGTCTCCCTACCAGAACTAGTAGAGAAACGTCTCCCTCAAAGAGGAGACGTTTAGGAGACGTTTTGGAGACGGCGGAGGGACATTTCCCAAGCGTCCCCCCCGTCTTGGAAATGTACTTGTCTCGGGTGCGGGTTGTTTTTTGGGGGGGATGCATCCCCGTGGACTAATAGGGTAGATAGATGGAAACTGGGTCAAGGTCCATAGGACAAGATTTGGTTATAAATCTAAAGCAAAACTTTACTTCAATGGTATGTTTAACATTGGTTTTAGTGTGTACAGTTTTAAATCTGAAACATCATAGAAAGTAAGATCATTTTTCTGATACTGGGATTGCCACCAAAATGACATTTGTCAGGCTGAGAAGCAGCTTGGATACTTTTAGCAGAAATCCCAGCTCTATGTGTAAGATACTTGAAGAGAAAAATGATGACAAAAAACAATGTTTATCATGCTACACATCATACTACAATATGTAAGAGCAGAATTACACATTGTTCTACATGTTATTTTAAATCCCAGCTCTTCCATTGAAACAGCATCATATATATCATGATGAAACATTAGATATGACTAATCCCAGCTCTTGCACATTGTGCTACATGGATTTATTTTTAGCTATTTTTTTATTTTTTTATTTTAAATATTATTTTATTAGCCATTCCCCAGCCATCCCTCACCATTGCTCCCTCCTCAAAGCTCGGAGGAACACTATAAGAACCAAGCTTCTTGAAAATTCATCACCATCAGAAGGAAAATATGTTGTCTTCAACTTAAATTATGGAATCCATAAGTCCTCTCAAAGGGCCCAAAAATTACATTTCATTAAGCAATGCTGTCCTCATAAGTGGAGCTGACTGCTAAACAAGTATCCAATCCATCCTAGAGAACGAGGATGGTGCAATCTGCAAGGACCACAAATAAGTAATTAAAATGGTAGGGTTATCTGCAAAGGACAATAATCTCAATCAGCAACATTCTTACTTTTCACAAACCAACAAATTCCCAATCAACCTCAAGAACAATATTGCAGTTCATCATCGTACCATATTGATATATATAATTAAAACTATCATCCTCAATGATATAATATCGATGGTAATAAAAGTATATCAACATATGGGCCACATCATCATTTCAATCCATGAACCCTCAAATGCCATCCTTATGCAAGTAGGGATGAAAAGACTATCTAGAAGCAATGTAGAATTCCGGACCAATTTTTTCAATTTATTTCAACGAACACACCAATGCAAGAAGCACCCGTTAGGGTTAGTCCAAACCAAAACCAGCAATTGGCAAGTAACTATTTGCCAAGAATGCGCACACAATCTCAAGATGAGAATGATGTTGTCATATGGCAAGAGGGTCGTCAGTACAACTGGAAAGAAATTACAATGCTGAAAGTAAACTGGACGCCAAGAATGTGCTTTCCAACCCAAGGTGGGAATGGAGCTACCATATGGCGGCGATACTAAGGAATTACAATGCTAGTTCAAAATGTAAATAGGCGGCAAGCCAGCCTCTTCCACTTATTCAGCGGGTATTACAATGAAGCAAAGGAAGAAGAAGTAAGATTGCTGACAGTACTACTGTTCAGATTACAATGAATTAGAGAGTGCCTGCCAATAACATAGAATCAAAAGTCTAACAATGCTGCAATATAGTATAATGTCTCCTCAATGATCACAATGACTTTCAACCCGAACCCAATTCAAATGACAAACTTTATGCAAGCTGATATGACAGAAATATGACTGAAAATGCAAAAACAGCAACACTGTAACTCACTAAAATGCTCATAACTCTCTCTAGACTAGTCCAAATGACATGAAATCTGATGCAAATGAACACTAGGAGGATGGCCACCATATTTTAATCAAAAAATGACTCTAAAACCCTATAATTTTTTTTTCTAAACATTTGTCAGGTAGAACAAAATGGTACGACCTCTAGAAATGTTCTACCAACAAGATAAAATTAGATTCTTCATTAGAAATCACCAGACTTTGCACAAATGGGCGCCTAGGGCATAGAAATGGTTTTAGCCAATACCCAGAATGAATATATTTTTATTTTTTGACTTATGAGCAAAAACAACATTCAGCAACTTGAAGTCAGCAACACCAAAACTTCACTAACATGCTCAAACTGGACTACAAATGCATAATAACTTCTACAATGCAATTTCTCACTACAAAAACTCACTCAACTACAAACTAACTCTCCACTAGTTGCTATCTTTCAAGCAAGAAGTCGAGCCAAGGCTAGGAGGCATTCATTCCTCGAAGCAATCCAAATACCATTCTGGCAGCATAACATTACTAAAGTCATAATATGTCCAACTGAAGAGTAGAGGCTTCCTTTTATAAGCTTGAGAGGAATCTTCTAGAAACATCAAGAAGATGCCCTAATTTTCAAATTTGAATTAATCTCTTTTCCCTCCATGGATGGCGTCCCTTTCCTCAAAGCAATATTTGACTTTTATTAATTTAAAAAAATCATCTTTCTCTCAAGTTGGCGTCCCCTTTCCAAGCTTAATTTTGGCCTTTAGAAAAATATTAAATAACCTCCTGATGAGGCATGCACCCTTGAGTCCCCCTTTTAAAACAACTTTAAGTGATAAAGCTAGGCCAAGGGGTCAACATTAAAACATAATATTAAAATATAATATTATTTAAATCAACTCATCTCTCCAGAAAATGCACCCAAGGCCAAAAATCAAAATATCAACTGAACTGTCTGAAGAGGAAAGCCTGCTAAACTGAAGCCAACTGGACTGCTACCAAAAATAGAATTTACTAAAAATAGTAAATTCGGAAAGTTGCTCGGATTAAAGTGCATGCGATACCATTGCGAAGCTTTCTGAAAACCCAGAAAGAATCTGCAATCCAAAATCCCAAACTCCAAGATGTAGCCATCATAACTTACTAAAAATAGTAAGTCCGGAAAGGTTGCCTGACGCAGTTGCATGTCATACCTCTGCGAAGCTCTCTGAAAACCTCGAAGGAATCTAGAATCCAAATAGCCAAACTCCAACGTGCAAACCCCTAAATCTTCGAAAAAACCCACCAAGCAACCGGAAACTCTAATTCTACCTCTGACTAGCCGACAGCACACCGGGGATAGGCCATCAATCACTAAAAAGTGTAATGCTATAAATGGGGACATTACAAGCAATAAAGCTAGTACCCCCAATCAAATAGCCCAATCTCTGAATCTTTGATGGAAACATATTATCAAGTTGTAGCCCAAAACATATGAACTTCACACTGACTATAAGTCTCACTATCTCAACCATGGCTATGCATATTAAGCAAGCAAGAACATTACCCCATCTAAGTAAGCACAAGTGATCCATCGAAAGAAAAGAAAGCATAACAATAAGAGGGTATGAGATGTTATACAAGAGGAACAAGGTCACTACTGAAACAAAAGATCCTTCAATAAGGCTCTGCATTAGTCAACTTCTTAAGCTTATGTAGCTCTCCCCATGATATACCATCATAGTGTTCCATCTCGAGAGAAATCCATGGAGACCCATGATATTGAGAGATTGGTATTGTTGAAAACCCCTGAATACCAATGATAACTGGGTGATTGGTTATTGCCAGAAATCCATTTCAGGATAGTGATAATTAAGTGATTGGGTGTCTACAAAGACTCAAGTTAGTTGGGTGATTGGGTTGCTAACTTGTGCAGACCCATGAATGCCACGTAGGGATATGAGTGCACCATTTTTAGAGATTCATTGCTCATTTCTTCTCAGCCCTCAATGTTAGGAGTAGACAATTATGGATTAGTAGTTGCCTCATCTTGCCAATTGTCATTCCCTCTCCTCTCCATCTCATATTCCTCTCTTTTAGTAACTCACTTCCCTTTTTCAAGACTTAGAAACCATTTGTAATCTATGAACCTTTAATTACCTCTACTTTGAAATTGATCACTATTCTATTCCTTTCCACCTAAAATGGAATTGCCCGTTCCTAATATCTAAATTTACATCAAAAGCTTACAATTCCCATGTGTAGATGCCTTTATTTATTCAATCATTACAAAGATATAGCCTTAATTTGACTAAATTTTATCCCTACCCATAATAAGACCTTTTGAGGAAGATTTTCTCTTTAATAAAGAATGTCTGAGTGCAAAACAAAAAGACAGAATAATTGAATCCATAATTAAAATGCATAACTAAATAGTGTTTTGACATTCAAAAGTATCTATTGGAACACCATACCTCCTGGGAATTGAGTTTGCTTAGCAAATGCTTTTGCCTGTCAAATACCAATGTAAATTTTGTCAAAATACTATACAAAGGAAAGAAAAAGAGATACAATTTTTCATATATACAGTAAAACTCACTATAAATGCTGAAATAAAGAGGGTCTATGAATGGCTATAGAGAGTTTTGAAGCTAAAAATTAGTTATCGAGTGTTTTTACATTAAATATTGTCCCATTTAGTTAAAAAAACCAAATTACATTCTCTTTTGAGTTTTCATTTGACCAGCATCAAAGTTTATTCTTCAAGGATGTTTCCAAATCTTTGTATTGAAGACATATGGGGAACTTAAAAGTGGAAAAATATCAAGTAATTTGAAAAGATGGATCAAGAGAACCTAGATTACCATATACTTAGAACTCAAAACAATTGATTAGACTCCTTAAAGATAACTTCTAGAATTTTCACATGGCAGGTTTTTGATTTCCTAAATGTTCATGTATTTTTTAGACCCTAGAAAAATTGAAGTAGCTTGAGTATACAAAGATAAGGAGGTAAAATATTGTAAGAATAAAGTACATGGGGAGATTTAGCATGCAGTGAAGCACCAAGTATATTAAGTTTGATTATGCTTCAAACTTGTTCTAATTAAGTTTAATCAGTATTTTGAAAAGGTATCAACAAAGGTGTATACTTTGATGACAACCTTATATATGGATGCACTCCTTGCCAATTATGAAATCATCAATCTATATAAAGCTATATCATTTGTTTGCTATTTATTGTTCTTTTTGCATACATAGCTAATCATTCATTGCTTTGATCTTTTGTTATTTGAATATGCTGTTATAATTCTATACCATACTTTCCGATGTAAGATGTAAGGAACACACTAGGC
>VDFB02389170.1:0-64618 GCA_007258455.2 Sequoia sempervirens
GTACCAGTCTGGTATCATAGAATCTGATAACTGCCTTAATCACCTCTTTGGTTGTTAGGTGGGGTTTGTTTGTCAACAAAAAATTATCATGAATTATGCTAAGAGTAGGTTTAACATACTTATCATCCACAGTGGAGCTAAAGTTAGGAAACTGATTCCACCTATACAAACTTCTTTTCAAAAATATTTGCATACTCGATTTTTATCAAGAAATCATCCTCGGTGAGCTCATTGTGCCACATATCTATCAATTTTCTATGATTATACTCCTCATTTTTAACATGAATGTACATTCTACTATCTTTAGTTAGCATAACACCATGAGGAATTGATGAGAAGGTGACCAGAGGGTCATCTTCAAATACCTTCATGGAATAATTCTTGTAGGAAGGTCTAGGTCTTTCTAACACATTTACGATTATGGGGGTTGCCATATTTTCACAAACTAAGCCCTAATGATTTCAAAAAGAGATTCATACAAACCCACAACATCATAGAAGAGTAAGATACATTTTTCTTTCATGAAAACTAGAACTACGGTTTACACAACTCACTCTCCAAACTACCTAAGGAATGCTCCAAAATGGTCTCCAGTTTCTTCAAATGCACAAGTGATCAAAACATCTCACAAATATGCTTCATAGTTCAATGAGCTGCCCTAATTTTCATTAAATGCAGTAGGAATTCAAAAAGCTGATAAGAAGCTTTCTCATTGTGCTGAAAAACCCTATTTTCTCTGCAAATGATCATGCTTGCAACTTTTCTTTTGGTTCCTTTTGCATAAGCTCTGTCTATTCATTCCTTACAACATATCTTCGTGCCAATGTATGACACACCAAATATCAGACAATTTAAATAATTTTTTGTTAATGCTCCCCTTGAGACCATGCTGGGTCTAATTGTTGGAGGAATTATCTACACCGGATGAGGGAATAGACACATTTGATGTTACTGGCTCTTCTTTCTTCTTCCATATCTTGTTCATTTCTTGCTTAGCCTCATTCTTGTCAATTGTCTTTATTGGTTTATTCTTCTTTACCAGATCAGATTCCTTTCCTCCTTTACTTCTGCATACTCTTGAAATGTGTCTGAGTTTGTTGCAATTGTAACAAACAACACTTTTCTGATTTGTTCAACCTCCATTAACCCTTGATCTACTATGATTTTCTTTGTTTCCAAACTTATTACATGCATAGCAGTAGCCAAAAAATGATTGATTCTTTCTTCCTCCATTAAACAATTTCATCATCTAAGTTTTTCATTCACTAGCTCTATGTCCAACTTTCTTGCATTCAAAGCATTATCCGAAGAAGGATCTAACATATTGGTTTATTCTAATTCTACACTCTATTGCCTTGTGACCAAATTAATTGCATGAAAAACAAACACCATTGAAAGATGAGTACCTTTGAGTATTTGGTTGTTTGATAGGTGGTCTTCTAACAAAGATTCTTGGATTTCTTGTCTATTTTCCTTTATCTTGAGTCTTTTGGTTGTTCACTTTGTTTTGGATCTGCATAGCCTTTGAGCTTTCACCTACTTCCACTCCCAAACCACCTTTGTCTTTGGTTGGTCTATGTCCTACAATCAACTTATCGAGCTTGGTGGATATTGTTTTAAACTTTTCTTCATAGAGTCTTGCTTTTTCTAGATCTACTTTTAGGTTTACCACTTCTTGTTCAATCCTTGAGCATTCATCAGCCTTGCTTTGCACCACTGTATTCAAACAATCTTTAATTCTCTTCTTTTCCTCCACTTGCACCTTCAATCCTGTTATCTCCTCATTTGATTTTTTTAATTGCTCACTTACTTCTCTATGTATTTCTTTGAATTTCTTCAATTGCTCTTTCAATTTCTGGATGCATTCATTTGCCTTATCAAGATTTTCTTTCAAATCTCTATTTTCATTTTCAGCTTTGTCAAGATATTGAAGAGCTATCTGAAGTTATTCTTTAACATCCATTTGTTCAATCTTCAAGATCTTCGTCAAGTTGTTAGGCTTCTTCGGAGGAACCAAGATCTGATACCAAATGTTGAATAACCAAGATACTAAGAGGGGGGGTAAATCAATATATTCTTAAACTTATTGAACAAACACCATCCAAACACTCCAATGCATATAACAGTAAAAATGAGCAAGAACATTAGCAGAACATAAAAGCACCCAACACATGAACACCAAGATTTTTACGCGGAAAACCCAAAATGGGAAAAACCATGGTGATGATCACCTCACAATATAATATAACTGGTTATAAGATATTACAAAGGGTGGCTCACTGCCTAGACTCACTATCCAAAATGGGAGGCTCATTTCCTACAAAGATACAATATAGAAATGGCTTATAGCCAGAAAAATGAACTGATAAAGTTACACCCAACAAGTGCTAATTCAATTCCTTTGATGTGCAATAAATTGACTTTACAAACTTCATCATATTCGCATAGATTTCTATCTTCTCCAACTCTCTCAAGCATCCATTAGGTTGGCCTAATTAGATGCAACCCTTATTCACTAAAAAGATTAACTATTGGCTTTAAGGTTGTACAAAATTTTTCCAAAAATAATTCAAACTTGTAGTATGCTACAACATGTCAACATGTACCTAAGATAGGTCACAGATACATCTACAACACAAAATCAATTCATTACAACATCAACTATTCATTAGGTCAGCTAGAGGTAGACCTAATAACAAAATACAACAACTGAGTGATGCCAACTTGCCATACGAGCACCTGTACACATGAAATTCTGAATATACAAGCTTCTAAAAACCAAGAACCATTTCCTAAAACTACAAGTTAAGATATAACAAATGATTGTAGACCAAAATACCAGAGGATAATGAATATCATACCGGTTTAGAATACTAGATCAAACTTGAACTTAAGGTGATACAATCGCAATTCATATAACATGATGACATCAATGAAAACAAAAAATCTTCATAATGAAATGTTCTTCAATTTTTCAACACATAACTTCATAAAATATCTCTTCTTGTTGTTTCCTAATTGCATGCTCATCATTCCTTGTTCAAGGGTTTGCATATATTGTATCCAATAGTCTACAAGGGATGGTGTTGCATTGTTTTGGTGAGATGTCATAGCATTGGAATTAAGGTCATATGTTGGATTCAAATTAGGATTGATGCTTTGTGATGTGGGACCTTGGTTTCCATATGGGTGTGGGTTGTTTTAATTTGAAATGAAATTGGTGTTTAGATTTGTTCCAAAGGTAATGCTTTCATTTGGTAGGGAATTTTGGAGTTGAGGTATAGATCTTTGATTCCTATTTTTTATTTTGAAAATTGAATCCTTGGTTTACAAATGAAGGTGTAAGCCCTTGATTGGTATTTGGATGTGAAGGAATATTTCCTTGGTTGGAATTTTGAAGTGAAGGTGTAGGTCAGGATGATTGACATTTTGAAATGAATGTGTAGGTCCTTGAATAAGGTTTAGGAATGATGGAAGGGACCCTTGATTTTGGTTTTGATTTGGGGCTTTTCATGAGACGATGTGCACTTTTCTAAGTTTATTTGGTGGAAGCTGATTTGATGAAGGTGTAATTTAGAATTGAAATAAGGACCCTTGATTTGTGTTTTGGGATGTAGGTATAGAGCATTGGTTTGTGTTTTGGATCAAGGGTGTGTGACCTTGGTTTAGACTTTGGATCAAAGGTGTATGGCCTTGTGATGTTGAACCTTGGTTTGTGTTAAATTGAAAAAGGGGATTCATGAAGGTTTTACCCATGGTGTTTGATGAATTTCCAAATGTGAAATTTTGTCCTTGTGTAGTGGTATGGGTTACCTTGTTTCCAATTGTTGGGATGTTTGGGAAGTTTGTTGTGGTGGTAGTGGTCATGTGTGTGGTCGTCCTAAGGGGTATGTTTTCCATTTTTTGCGATGAAGGCATGCCAAATGGATTTTCAGTTTCTTTTTCTTTCATGGTTGATACATCAAAACCTTGAGGTAACTTGGCACCCTTTTTGGCTAGTGCATAGAAAAAAATGTTTGGATTGGCACTAACAAGTTTTTCAACTATGCTTAGAAATATGGGGTCTTGATAATCTCTTTCAATGTCTTGAGGGCTTAATTTCTTGTTGGCTTCTTCTAGGTTTAGGTCTTCCCAAGGGTCACTTTGTTCTCTTTGTAGTGTATTCTTTTGAGGTGTAGAGTAATTTGAATTTGTGGTATTGTCAGGAAAAGGGTCACTTAGGAAATCCATGTCCTTTCATTTGGTTTTTGACCTTGTTTCAACCATGTGAGACTTTTGCAAGTTGAAGGGTAATGCAAGATGGTGATGAACTAAACTATGTTTTTTTTTGGATTTTAGGATTTTAGGATATGAAAGTGCAAGGATGATGATGCAAGGATGATAATGCAAGGATGATAATGTAAGGATGATAATGTCCAAACGATAAGGATAATGAATGCTAAAGGATGCTAAGAGATTGATTAATGGTCAAGGAAGATGATAAGGTGACTAAATGATGCTAATTGAAGAATAAGGTAATAATGCAACTAAGGTTGAAACTATGTTTTTGTATTTTTTAGGTATAAAATGAAAAAATAATGACTCTAAGGTAAAATGAGATTTTTTTTTTTTGTACTTTTGGGATAAGGATGTAATCTAGATGTAGAGGAATCTTAAACAAAGGATGAAAATGAGGTTAATGTGAACTCAAGGTAACAATTCCAAAGGTCGTTGACCATTCAAGGAGAGGATTTTAACAAGGTTTGAGCTAAGGCTATGACAAAGGCTTAAGCCTCAAACATGATAAGGGTGATAATGACAAGGATTTGATAATATGAAGGATAATAGTCAATGAAAAATTGAGTATATGACAAATAATTTTACAAGAGCTCAAAGTTTTTCCTATGTTCAAAATCTGAAAGCCTAAATGCAACCTAAGGATCAAAGTTTGGTTAATGCAATGCAAAGGATGGAGAGAGGTAAACTATAATGTAATGTATTCTTAATGACAATGCTAGAATGAGGTGATAAATATTACAAGTCTCTAGTTTAGAAGTTAGAGGTCATCATGAAAATTTTTTGATCAAATTTTGGACATAAATTTGAGAAATTTTTGTTTAGCAGACAATTGTGGCTCAGTTTTCATCAAATGTGTCACACAGTTGTGGTTCGGGTTATCAAATGCAACTCTTTTTTCAACAATTATGGTATGGAAATTTAGTTGCAGTTTTCCAGGTCTCAGTTGTAGTTCATAGTAACAATTGTAGTTTACCATAATCTTGTTTTGATAGTTTTGAGGTTTTCGAAATGGTTTTGATCCATATTTTTACTATTTTTGAAGAAAGGTGATTGGAAAACACAATAGACAATATCAAGAACTTTGTTTTGGTTTGGTTTTGATGTGAAAATGTTTTATTTTAGAAAGACAAGCACAATCCTAGTTGGAAAGGTGTGTATACTCTGAAATACCCCAAATCATTGCAGAACACTTCTCCTTCTTGAGAGAGGATAGATTAGAAGTTTGGTGCCACATGCTCCCCCTTATAATGCACTCACTTCTTAGGCTCACCAACTTCAAATTCCTAGGTAGTCACTTCCCAGGAATTTTCTATCTCTACTCAAGGGAGTCAGTAGTGAGTAATCTGATATTGTACCCTACACTATACCAAGCAACGACTGAAAGGATAGGCTTCTAAAAACAAGAGGTGTCTAGTAAGGCCATATATTCAAGGTGGCCATATGTGTGGAAAGATTAGCTCAGGACTATAATAGTGAAGAGGCATCCTAGTCCCTTCCTAAGAAAGGATTTTTACGTAGCTCATGGGGCTATTGGGGGTGGCACTTGTTTGTATGACACATCCCCACCCATTGCTAACCAACTTTAGTCATAAAGCACATTTATTTATAGTGGCTCGGAAGGGCTTGGCTTTAGCCTGTTTCCACTTTGGGTCGTTCCCTTGGGGTGAGTGCTTTTTCCCACCAAGGTAGACCCTCTAAAGGGTGAACACAAAAACATATGAGTCTGGCTTTCTACTCACCAAGTTTGCACAAGGTGAGAGCATAATACCTACCATCCTTCAAACACTAAGACATGTGGTTCATTTACCCCCTAATTAAATCTATGTGAGAAAGAAAATCATTCTTTTTAGAGCACCAAATGAAGTGTTATCTAATTTAAATCAAACAAGATGGTGGTTTCAAAATAAAGTCTTGGCCATTCGAACCTACAAAACCACATATTAATAGTTTAACAAAATGATCTTGGACCAATGAAAAAGTTGCAAAACTTGTTAGCACAAAAGATTAATATCTAGACTAAAATCTAGAAATCAACAACTAAGCTAAACTAGAAAATTGAGAAATAAGACTAAACTAAAAAGATGAAAATAAACTAAACTAAGATCTTGATTTTTTTGTTGCTTCAAGAGAAGCAGTTTTGGGAGCTCCACTACAATGCCACACTTTGTAAACAAAAAATAAGTAACCCAATAACTCTATTTTATTCACACAAACCAAAAGAAAAATGAAAAAGATGTTAAAACTAAAACTTTGTACCTAGCAGACAAATGTGTCGTTTCCTTCAATAGTTGCCTTGCGTCACACAAGATTGATTGTGTCGTGTTTTTGAATTCAAATTTTCTTTCCCATGGATGTCCTCTTCATATGCGTCACTTCTCATCAAATGTGTCACTACGTTTATTAGTTGTGCCATTTCTTGGAAAATGCATCGCTGCTCCTATTAGCGGTGTCATTCTGTAACCAAAATCTACAAAAAATAAGCAAAAAAAATATGAAAATTTTGCAAAACTAGTGTTCATGTCGAGTTCACCAATGTAAGATGGGGTTAGAGAGTTCCTAGCCTAGAATAAGTGACAACCAACACTTATAAGCTATTAACCACATCAAAACAATAAAATACAAATAAAAGAGAGAAATAAACTAATTTAAGCAAGTAAATGAAACACTCCCCATTATAGTTGAGTATTTCTTTTGTCTCTCCTACTTATGTGATATTTTCCCTTAGATTTTGTAGTAAACTTGTGCAAGTACCTACAAATAGTAAACAAGAAAGTCATATATACTGGTTGTTAAGTTGAAAATGGGAGAGGAATGTTGCTTTTATAGACAACCATTCAAATGGACGGCCGGGATCGATCTTCTAGAAATATTCCAAGATCGACGGATGAGAATGGATGGGAGGGAGGTTATGAAATGGATGGCCAAGATCAAAATTCTAGAAAGATACCAAGATTAACAATTGAGAATTGATGCAACCAGAATATGCCATTCATGGAAGGGCTGTGAGGCTTGACGACTATGACAAGGATTAATGACAGGGAATCTTTGACCAGAAGAGGTGCATAAATAATTTATTTTAAATTATTTATTCAAAAATGGAGGAAAAGGACAAGTGGCAAATAAATAATTTATTCAAATTATTTATTTGGAGAAAATGTAAAAGGAGATTTAATTAAATTAATCAATTTTTAATTAAATGGGGAGATGGAAATTAGTCATGGATAATTGATTTGAATTATTTATTTAAAAGAGAGGAATGACACATAATTAAATAATTTTGAAAATTATTTAATTATAGAAGAGTAAAAGGTCAAATAATAATTATTATCTAGCTATAGACAGATGATGAAAGATAAATAATTAAATAAATAATGATTTATTTAATTATTGAAGAAAGGGGATATTAGCAATGCAATTAAATGATTTTAATTGATCAGGGAAGAATAGAGATTAGAAGGTGAATTAATTAAATAATTAAAAATTATTTAATTAATAGAGGAATGTGATCGAACATAATTGAATAATTAAAATTATTCAATTATCAGAGGATGATGACCAAGAAAAATGACTCTCATAGACTTAGGACATTTTTACAGTGTCTACAGGACCCTTCTTTGGTTTCTCAACTCAAATGAAGCACAAAAAACCTTACAGGAGGTACATCATGGTATATGTGGAGCTCGCTCTACTGGTTTGAACTTAGCCAAAAGGCTCATGAGAATGGGATATTATTGGCATACATTGGAATGTGATGCATATCACTTTGTGAAGAAATTTCACCAATATCAGATTCATGGAGATATTTTACATGCACCAGCCCAGGAACTACAACCTCTTACTTTTCCATGGCCATTCTCTCAATGGGGACTTGATGTCATAGGAAAGATCAATCCTCACCTTTGCTAATGGACATAAGTTTATCCTTGTTGCTATTGAATACTTTACAAAGTGGATCGAAGTCATCCCAATTACCTACATTACTGGAAAGTAGATATCCAACTTCATCCTGAATTACATTATATGTTGCTATGGAGCCCCATAGTCCATCATTATAGATAATGGTCACCCTTTTAAGAATCAATATTTATGTGGTCTTTGTGAAAGATTCCATATCCAACACCACTTTTCTACCCCATATTACCCCTAGTGTAATGGTAAAGCTGAGGCATCTAATAAGACTATCCTTAAAATCTTAAAGAAGACTGTCTTGATGACACTGATCGTGATCGGCACCTCTAACTCAATCTTGCTTTATGGGCCTATCATACTAGTGTTTGCACCTGTACAAGAGCCACTCTATACTCTATTGTCTTTAGATCTGAATCCACACTTCCTATAGGGGTCGAGTTACTATCCCTAAGAGTATCCATGCAAGGATTAATTTATCAAGAAGAATATCGTGTATCTCGTTTGCATGAGCTAGAATTACTAGATGAAAAGAGACATAATACATTAACACATTTGCAAGCATATAAGAATCACTTTTGATGTAGCTACAATAAGAAGGTTCAACCTAGAATTTTTGACATTGGAGACCTAGTCTTAAAGGAAAATCCAAAGAATCAAGCAGAATGAGAAAAACCTAGAAATTTTGAGCCTAATTGGTTGGGCCCGTATATCATCACAACAACATATGGATCTGGTGCTTATCAAATTTCTACTTTTTAAGGAGGTTTTTTTCCCAAACCATCAATAGTATGCACCTTCACAATTTTTACATGATTCTCAAAGTATCCCCTTTCAAAAGTCAAAAATAAAAAAAAATAAAAAAAATAGTCACCCTAATGAAAACCTGGCAAATAGGCATCTTGGTGAAAACAACAAAAAAATCAAAAAAATAGTAAAGAGAAATAATTCATCCAAAAGTGAAAACCACTTCGGTGGTGGTTTGGATAAGTGCCATGGTGAAAACCTAACAAACAAGTGCTATGTGTAGTCACTATGCTCCTCCGTCTACTCTCACTCCACCTGGTCTTCCATCCTTTGATCATCCATTCACACACATCCTTCATCCATAATAAAGCTTCATCATCATTTCCATGACCTGATAACCACTGACATTTAGTATCATTTTCCTTCATGATCATCCTTTGCACTCGTCTACTACTTCCCCTCATGCATAATAAATTGGTCCTACACCTGATTGGAGGAAATTCCTTAACTCACATATTCATGGGAAATAACACATGGTATCATCCTTTTTTTAAAAAAAAAAATCCAAAAAAAATACAAGACATCAAAATCCAAAAAGAATCATAAAACATCAAAATCCAAAAAAATAAAAAAATGTCAAAATACAAAAACATCGTAGAACATCAAAAATCCAAAAATAGAGTTAGATTCGAAGTCATTTTGTGTTAGATTGGTCGAACTACATTGTCCCTACACATTTTCTATGTAGGAAAGGCTCATCTTAAATGGGCCCCCGAGACATTAGGTCAATCCTTTTAGGTTGTCCCAAATAAAATCATGATGTAGTCTTTTTTCAAATAAAACAAATTCATGTTGTGTCAAAATGTGAGGTCTTTGCATATATAAAGTAGGTAAGGCCCATCAATCGATGAGAACCCGAGGCCACCTAGGTTAGTCCTTTAGGGTTTTTTGATTTTGGTTTTGTTCTTGGTTTGCAAGCAATCATCATTCAAACCAAATCTTGAATCAATAGACAAGCATAACCAAATAAATATTTGATCTTCAATCAATCTTGAATCAATCAATTGCCTTCAATTTTAATCAATCGATCAGGTCATTGGTCTTGTATTGGAATGGGGCATTATGTTTCTTGTCTCATTTGGTCTTATCTCTTGTCTTTTATCAAGATGTTTCCTTCCTGATATTAGACTTTATCAATCTTGTCCTTCACCTTAAGTAGGATATGTCTTTCTTGCAGATTAGGTGTTTTATAAAAAAAGGTCATTTGGTCAACTTTATCAAATGTGATCCTTTCCTTAAATAGGATATTTCCTTCTTGGAACTAGGCATCGTCACTTTGATCAATCATCAAATCAATCAATATTGTCATCTTTTCAATTAATCTTGCCTTAATCAGGATGTGTCCTTCCTGAAACTAGGCGCAATTAATCAAATCAATTGGTTAACCTTTGTCAACCTGTCATCAATCCTTTTCAACCTATCAATCAAACTTTTCATCTTGTTCAACCTAATCAATCATACCAAACAATCTTATCAATATTATTGGCAAACACTATCTCTTTGGCAAACAATTTGTTGTTCTAGGTTTTTCTTATCTTTTGATTAGTTTTTGGTCATTTTACTAGTTACCTCAAGGATTTCCTATTAAATGATTTAGAGGGACAATGTTGGACCATGACCTTTTTTCATCACTTGTTGTTTGCGGTTTGTCTTGGAAAAAAGACTAGGATAATTGGTTCCTTAGTATGAGCCAGGGAATTCCTTGTCTTTTGGCTTTTTCTTTTGACTGCTTGTCTGTCACAAATGGTCACCTTGCATACCTTGGACTATGTCATGCCATGGTGTTTGAGCTCCATTTGTGACAATTTGGATGCCTAATGATGATACATATAAAAGCATGAAAGTTGGTCTCTTGTCATTTCCCATCTAACAATCCATCTCCTTTGTCACTTTTCGTGCTAACATCCCTCCCTTCCATGCTAACATTTCTTCCATCGGCATCTTGAGAGAGTCCCATGACACAAAAAAATACCTTGCATAAATGATCATGCTAGAAAAAATCATAGAAAGCATTATAATCATAGCTATCATTATCATATTAAACCACACACATTTGCATAAGAAAATACAAAAACATAGAAATCATCCATGTAGAATTAACACTTCAAAGCATTATATTATAACAACTCATGACATTGCATCGTGACATTGCATTACCTTATGATAGATCTTATGCATTGAATTTCACATCAAATTGCATTACATTTCATATACCTTGCATCCCATCAATAATATCACATTATACATGACATATCACATCATACATCATATTTTGCATTCCCAATCATTACATTTTGCATTATCATATAAACATTCCATTATATTACCATTAAATACATTTGCAACATGTTTCATTTATTAAATTAGGTCATCCATATTGCATTTATCATTTACACATATCATAAAAATATAAATGTTCATAAATGTAATCATAAATTCATGATCATCAAAACATCACATCATCATATAGAATCCATCAATAAACATCATAATCACAACATGAACAGCCATAGCATAACATCATCATAAAAATAAAACATAATCATATAACAATGCATATCATCAATCACCGCCAAAATCATATCATATATATATTGCTCAAAAATGTGTCATAGGCACAATGCCATGATGTAGCGTGTCTGATAAAATTGGAGCTCATAGGTTCGATAATAAAAAAAATGTAAATTTCCATATAACACGATAAATAAAAAGAGCTCTATCCCGAGCTACCCTAATCTCCTATCCTTGGGGCATCCCTGTCCCCCCAGTGTGGTGAATCTCTGGCCCTATGTCCAAGGTGGACAACCTGTGATATGGTGTGGCCCATCTCACATCTGAAGTCTCTAATCTACTATGAGAGAACCTTCTATGTGTCCTGTTGTGGGTCTTTCCTTGTGAACCACTCTCAATCTTTAAAAATGTGGGCTTCCTCCTCTCCAGTGGTACCGCCCTCTCATAGAGATCCATGTAGTACTGCATAGCTCTACTCACTCTAGCATAATCCCTCATGAAATCCATGACAAATCCACTACATGTAGCTATAAATTCAAACATCCACTGATCTATCTATTGTCGGTTGATGACAACTAGGTCTCTCTCGATCTGAAAGTAATCCCTCTTAGCCTTAAGGTCATCCCTCTCGATTGTCATAGTACTCAACTCTACCTCTAAGGCCTATACTTGAGCCTATAGTATGGCTAACCTCTACTCCGCAAATCTCTTATCTCCTTTAACAGCCACCTCCTATGGCTCCTCATCTCCCATCCCCTGAATGATCTACTCTCAGAGGAATCTCTCAACCTCCTTTATGTGCTCCTCGTATCTCTACTCAACCTCCATCTCATCAATATCTGGGTGTCCTACCACTAAGGTAGGCTGCTTCCCCTCCTGCTACCATCACCTCTGACTCATCCTCCTTAATCTCCTCCTCCTCATGGATTGGTGGTAACTGTACCACCTCCTAATGTCCTTTGTCCCTTCTCCTCCTATGACGATATCCTCCTCGTCCATCTCCCCCATCATGTCCCCATTCTCCTCCATCTCCCCATCCACCATCACCTCTCCTCCACCCCTCCATCCCCTATCTCCTCTCCAGCCTTTCGGGCCCCTACCTCTATGCTCTATAGGTGCTAGCTTCTATGGATTTGTACGTGGTACTAGCCTATGAATCAACCACTAGACATCATACTCTAGTGTAGTCCCTACATTGGAATTTTCGCCTCTCCATCCACAATCTAATGCATGTAGGGCATCAATCTCCTACTTTGATGTCGTCACAATAATATTAGGCCCCCATGGATGAACCTGTTGGGAGGACTGCTCAAAATCAGTTGTACCCATTGGAATGCCCTGCCTCTCCCCGAACTGTCATTTGAACCTCTCTGGGAGACACATCTCAATGATATGTTGGCTTTGCACTATCTTCCCAATAAGGTACCTAGGATGTCAACACCATGATAGGATATCATCCTCATCGATCCATAAATCACAAGTCTTATAGGGCCTCTAGATAAAAATGACTAATGTATCCAACTCATGCCTTCAATAGCCAACATCTCCCACATGTGTCTGTGTAAGGGAACCCTGATACATATATGCATATGGTGCACCTGCACTTAGTTGTCATACCACTAGAGGTCGGAACATTGCTATGTGATCCCATGCTCATATCATCAACAAACTCACCCAATAGCTCAAACTCTATCCCAATATAAGCAACATCATGTAGCTGAAAATGGAGCATACCCAATAGGCATGGTCCCAATGCGTACACTGTACCATGTTGAACCATACTCTCAAGCATCTCTCCCCATCCTACTAGGAAATTATGACCTCATTGTTTGAGAATCATCATGCCAGCTATCAATGTGCATAAGATGCATTCATATTGGTCATACCTCTCTGCTAAAGTCTCCCATTTGATCTCATATCCCTAGATCTCAAGTTCTGCATCATCATCACATGCATAACACTCATAGAGTGCCTGCAATCCTCGAGCAGGTCATAGTGTACCCACTCACTACAAATAAGAATCTATAAGATTCTGTATACATCTATGAGAGTGACTATCACCTTCCCCATCAAAAGATGAAAACTGCTAGTCTCAAAGTGCCATTGCTTTTCCAACGCCATCATCATGCCCATCTTTTCCCTAATAATGGGCATATAGGTAACATAGAATAGACCAAGCTCAAGCAATGCTTGTTTATCCACATCATCAAGTTGGTGTTGTAGTCAAAAAACATCAGGTTGTGACTCTTGCATATAAATAGGAAGTAGACACACTTGCAATCATCAAGCAAGAAATCATGTTAATCTAATCCCTTCAATTGACCTATTGGACCTAGGTTGACCAATTCAAAATATCCTAATCTAGGGAAAATTTTTAACCAGAAAATTGCGTCATCATTTTATCAAATGCATCACACACATTTTTATCGGCTCACAATTGCAATTGCATTGGTTTCCTATCAAATGCATCATTTCATACAATGCTCGCATCACAGGAATTCAATTGTGTCATTCTCAGCTACATTTGCGACTTGAAAAGTTAGTTGTGTCACATCATTTCGTGTGTCACGATGCAACCGCCCCTATCCTAACCCTAAGTCAATTGCATTGTGATGAGATTATTGTGGTGAATCGCTTCTCATATGCTTTGCTTGTGCATGCAATTATGTTGCAAAATTTTGTGACATAATTTCTTGCTAAATTAATTTCCTACCTAAATGTGCAAAAATAAAAAAAATTAAAAAGCAGGTTTGTAGTACTCATTGGGGCGGGCGCTCCCTCAGGTCGAGAGTAGGTGCAAATGTGATATGTGTGGTGGGTGGCCTCTGGAATAGGTGACATCTTCACAACACAATCACTCAGAGCTCGAAGATTTTCTAAATTGGGATTGCATAAATGACCTTATTTTTCCAATCCAATTGCTATTTATAGGTTCAAAATTAGGGTTTTCACTTTCCTTGTCTATTGGGCGCACATTTTGATGACCTTGAACTCAAATTTGACACCCTCAATGACCTCCAAACTCAATTTTGTCTTCACCATTGATTTTTTGGCCATCAAATTATCATGTCGGGACAATTTTCAAAAAATTTGGATTTTTTTTGAAAATTTATAAATTTTTCCCGAGGGGGCATACCTGTACCCTACTTTCACCGAGGTATCCTTTGACTAAATTTCTTTGATGTAACATGATTAAATGCATTATGTTAAAGAGTGGAAAAATGTAGACACTAAAAAATGTCCTAAGTCTGCGAGCACCATTTTTCTCGGTCTTTGTCTTCACGTAATTAAATAATTTAAATTATTTAATTACTCTTGGTCACGTTCTTCTATTAATTAAATAATTTTTAATTATTTTATTAATTCACTTCCTAACCTTATTCTCCCTTGATCAATTAAATAAATTAATTGCGTAGCTAATATCCCCCTTTCTTTTTTTTAATAAAAGGTACAATGCACCCATATTATTAGGGGTAAATGCTTTTGACTGGAGCTATGAATAGGGTACAAGAAACCACAAGAAAAAACCAAACCCATGAGCACATTGGCCCAGCGAAGGCACAAGGCCTACGAACACTTTGGCCCAATGAGGGTTTCAACCTTGGTGGCCATCACTACAACCAAGCGACTTGACCACCGAACCACACCCTTATCAACAAATATCCCCCTTTCTTAAATAGTTAAATAAATTCATATTTATTTAATTATTTACCTATCATATTTCATCTATGGTTAAATAATTATTATTTATTTATTTAACTATTCATCCCCCTTTTTTATTCTTCCATTGTTAAATAATTTTCAAAATTATTTAATTGTCCTCCATGTGTCTCTTGTATTAAATAATTAACTCAATTTAATTATTTAATGCTCCTTTTCATATTTCATCTCATTTAATTAAAATAATTATGAAAATTGTTTTAATTAAATGCCCACTTGTCTTTTTCCCAAATAAATAATTGGAACGAATTATTTATCCTCCACTTGGCCAAATATTCCTTTCTCATGAATTAATTATTTTTCAAATTTTAATTCATCCATTATCCCTCCACTTGCTCATTAATCTTAGTTGTCTTTGTCATATCCTTCTTTTTCATAGTCGTCCCTAGCCCACCACCTTCTGATGCATCAATTCTCCACCGTTGATCTTGGCATCTTCCTAGAAGATTGATCTCGTTGATCTGTTTGAATGGTTGTCTATAAAAGAAGCCTTTTGCCTCCATTTTTTCCTTAACAACCATTATCTCCAACTTTCATGCTTTATTGTTTACAGGTATTTGCAAAATGCCTACTCCAAATCTGAGGGAAAACTTGCAAAGGCAGCTTGAGGAGAGACAAGGGAAGTGATTCAACTGCAATATGGGGAGTGTTTTCATTTGAATGCTTTCATTTTATTCCTCATTTTTGTTTGTATTCTCTTGTTTTAGATTGGGGTTTTAGCTTAGATTTGTGTTGTGGTTGTCACTTAGTGTTTGCTAGCCTAGTTTTCCCCCATCTTAAAGGAGGTATTTTTGAATTTTTGAAAATGTATACCACTTAAGTCATGAAAAATAATAATTAAACATTATATAACTTAAGTATAATATAAAAATATTTCACCCCAAGTGACAAGAAATTATAAAACTCCTCGAAATCCAATTCTGATTGCACCAATGTGATACTAAGGTGCTGGATGAATGAATGAAGCCACTTTGGTGACTTACTAAAAATAAATGTTCTCTTCAAGAAGTTTGGAAAACACTTCACTAGTCCAAATACACTACGAAGAGTGTCATTCAAACTAGTATCATCCCTTGGGATCAACACAAACAATAAAACCCATTTATTGCTGCCACTTCATTCTACAAGAACCTTGGAGTCCCCTTGCCTTACCACTTAGCCTATAGCAACTCTAAAAATAGGCTAATGGTCACTCAATAGATTAGGTATGAGAAGGAGGTGTTACAATCCACCCTCTCCAAGATTGCTTGTTCCCAAGAAATTGCAAGTCTAGATGTTGCAATATCTAGTCATTCTCCCAAGTGGCATCTTTGACTAGTAAATTTTTGGACATTTGATCAGGTATTCTTTGATGGTCCTTTTCCTTAATGTGTTCTCTATGAAATTTATCACTGCTTCAGGGACTAACACAAGCTTTCCTTCCTCATCCAACTAAGGTAACTCTATAGAAGCACCAACATTGTGTCCAAGTGTTGTTTTGAGGTGTGACACATGGAAGACATTATGCACCTTGCTACTCTCTGGTAGCTCTAACTCATAAGCCACTTCTCTAATCCTTTTGTAGATATTGAATGGG
The DNA here is from genome assembly GCA_007258455.2 of Sequoia sempervirens. Taxonomy (NCBI): domain Eukaryota; kingdom Viridiplantae; phylum Streptophyta; class Pinopsida; order Cupressales; family Cupressaceae; genus Sequoia; species Sequoia sempervirens. The sequence goes on from VDFB02389170.1 coordinate 16,799, forward strand.
CCATAGACACATGGATTCAACTTATTTTCTCCACTCTTCTTGATAGTAGACTGCTTGTAGGGTTGCAATCTCAAATACATTATGTCTCCAACCTTGGATGCACAATCAATATAGTGCTAATCTACATATAACTTTTGCTGATTTTGGGCATGATGTAGGTTTTCCTTCAAGGATTTCAGGATGTCCTAAATCTGTTGCAACAAATCCTTGGATTGGGGAACTCTACTATGACCAAACAATAAGCCGATGAAGTTGGGATCCTCATATCCATAGAAGGCCATGAATGGAGACATCTTGATCTACATGTGTTAGGTAGAATTGTAACAAAATTCACTCAAGTGGAGCCATCTCACCCAAGCTTTTTTCTAGCTTGACACATAGTTCCTAAGATACCCTTCAAGCCATTTGTTAACAATCTCAGTTTTCGGTTTGCGAGTGATAACTGGTGCTTGGGGTAAGCACCGTACCACTCAATTTGAATATCTCCTGTCAAAACATGCTTAAGAATTTTTTTCCCTATCACTCACAATATTTTGGGTAGTATGTGCAACTTGAACACTTCTCTAAAGAACAAATGAACAACTTGAGTTGCTATAAATATTGTAAAAATTGCAAAGAAGTGTGCAAAATTTGACAATCTATCAACAATAACAAAAATATAGTCCCTTTCTTGCACCTTAGGAGATCTTGTTATGAAATCCATTGAAATTTTTTCCCACTTCTAGTTGGGAATAGGAAAAGGCTGCAGCAAACCAACAAGATGTGAGTGCTCATATTTTTTTTGTTGACAAACTTGGCACTCCCTAACATACCTCAAGATTTCAATCTTGAGTACTTTCCATGCAAACCTCTCCTGAATATGTTAGTAAGTCTTGGAGTAACCTTGGTGAGCAACAAACAGAACATCATGGAATGTCTAAAGAACCTTCTCCCTAAGCTTAGATTTGGGCATCAATAAGATCCTTTCTTTGTATAGGATCAAATCATTCACCACCTTACACCTCTCATCCTACAAGGTACCTTCCACAATTTTGGGGGCGAAGGAGGTTTTGTATACTCTATAAGGATTTTATCCTTCTAATTGATAGTGATCTCCATCATAGAACTCAAATGTGGCCTTCTTGAAAAAGCATCACCTATAACATTGTTCTTCCCTTTCACATATTCAATGTCAAAATCGTAAGCTTATAGCTTACTGGCCCACTTCTGTTGTCTATCATTGAGGTCTTTCTGATGTAGGAAATGCTTGATGTAGTACCCCTCCATTTATGCTTATGCTTTTTGTCGATACTTTTTCATACTGTTAGACCTATGATGTTTAGTGGGATACTTTGATCGTTGGTTTTGAGCGATGATGGATTATTCTGTGACATGATGTTACTTGTTTGATGATTATTGTTTCTGACATGATATGATTTAGTGTAGATGTTTACTTTCTGTTGTTTATTGATATGTACATGCTTATGATGGACTAACAACATTTGTTTCATCAATTTTTTGTGAAGTGTATTGGTGTGGATAACAGAATCGTATCACTCGCTTGCGAGTGCCCTGTGATATCTGTGATTTTCTTCACACGGTGTGCCTGTTTAATGCTTTTATATATATATATACATGTATGCACGTTATTTGTTTGGTTGCAGGATTTGCAGGTACATGACACCGACTCCACCTATGTAATCAGGTCTGAGCATGTCAAGACTCAACAGAAATGTTGAACGGGAGATAGTAGTTAGGTTTATCCTAGTCTAGTTTTTAACCTTGGTTATAGTACATTGTCAGTTTTCAGTTTTGAGTCATAGGTTGTATTGTATTTTCTTATTGGTTAAATTGTTTTGAAAAGGTAAATATTGGTTAATTTTAATGTTAGTTATTGTGTTTTTAGTATTGTTATTTAAATTAATATTTAAATATGATTGAAATTTACCTACTTGATAATTTAATATATTAGTTAGCTTATTTGGTTAAATAGTTGGTCTTAAAAAGATTAAACTATTTTAATTAAATAAATAAATTAATTAATTTAAATTATTAAGTGTGTAAATTATATTGTATTTAAAAGAATTAGAAAAATTAGAAAATAAAATAAAATAAATTGCATGTGGTTTGAAAATTTTATTTTTAAGATTTAAATTTAAATAGATTAATTAAATTGCATGCAAAAATTTGAATTGGCAAAAATTGCCGAGAAGAGGAGAAGATATTTCTCATAACCACTTCTCGACAAGTGTGCCAGTGCTTTTATGAGGTTGTTGTGAAAATTTGTTACGGAGAGGTTATTGTGGATCTCGGGAAATTTACAGAGGCTATTCAATTTCCTCATGGGGAAATTATCAGAGGACTTGCAAATATCCTCTTACTGTGATAAAAAAATTATAAAATTTTCTTAGAAGTTGTTACCTCTCTGTGAATTGGGGTTGTTATTTCTTGTGGAAGATCCTCCAAAGAAAAATTGGCTTTGCGGGAAGGAATTGGAACCTACAAATAAAAGAGACTACAAGGGTTTCATAACAAAGAAATACATGTATTCCTCTTTAAAAGTTATTTTGTTGATTTGGAAAGGAAAGTTTCTGTAAATTAATTGTTGGAAAGGAAAGCTTCTGTAAATTATTTGTTGTGTTTAAATGAATAGATTTGTGAAGAATTACTGTGAAAGACAAGAATATTCATTTATAATGAGGAATTGTTGATTTTAGAAAACCTTTGAAGAAATTGTTTAAATCTATGTGAAGAAAATATTTATTTAATTAGGGAAAATGAAATTATGGGAAATAATTTAGGACAAGAATTTTAAAAAAAATTCTATATGTGATTTCATCTGGAATTTCTGTAGAAGTATGTGGAAATTATTTCCAACTCTCTCACTGTAAAACTTTCTGAAAATTTATTTACTTTTTAGTTAAAATTCTTGTAAGAATTTAATATTCTTAATATATAGATTTAATTGTAAATTTTTATAGTTAAATTTACAGTGAAATCGCCGTTTAATTTTCTTTGTAAAATTCATATCTGATGAATTAATTTTCCGTCAGTACAGAAACTGTGTTTTATTTAATTAATTTTTTTTTTTAACCCCAATGGGGAGGGCCGAAACCCTCCCCATAGGCTTTTGTGTTGTGTGTAGCCTGGCAAGGCTGCGCATAGCAGTCTAAGACTGCTAGCGTAGCCTGGCAAGGTTGCGTACAACAGCCGACCTTCATAATGGAAGGCTACGGCTGCGGCCGTAGCCTTACCATTGTATAATATGTTTATTTCTTTAAAAAAAAAAAATTACTTTTAAAATTTGTGATTATTTAGTTTGGAATTTTATTTAATGTGAATTTGATTTTAATATTTACATTTGTATTTATATATTCATATATATATATATATTTGTAAATATTGTGGAAGTAAATATGTTTTAATTGAATATATATATATATATATATATATATTACTATTTTCTATTTTTTTAAAAATTGAGAAAATAATAGAATATAATTTATAGTGAAATTGTGAAAATTAGAAAGATAGATTTAATTGACATGATTATTTTTCTTGAGTCTATTTGTAAATATACTATTTTCAAACTGATATATATATATATATGGATTTAGTATATCCAAATGGTAGAAGAATATTTCCATTAGTTTTAAATTGTTTTATTTCTATTGTGATTAGGTAGGAAGGGAAAGTCTTAATCAAGCAAGTCTTCTAGAATAAATTGAGAGAAATGGGGGTATTATTGTTTTTCAAAGTATTTATTATTGACTTGGGTTTGTGCAAGAATTAAAAATGGTGTTTGATACTGTTATGATTTGTTTATCATTGTGAGATGTAAATTGTGCATATGGTAAACCCTAGTCATGAAAACCTAGATGTCTGTGTTATGTTAGGGGAGTGGCTATTTGTAAGGGCCGACACACAAAGTTGTGTCAGGGTAACTTACAAATAGTTAGTAAGTCAGTGAAAACTAAAGAACACAGTAGTTAGATTAAAACACTTAACAAGATGTGCATGCCTCACTTATGACTCTTGAGCTTCTATAGTCATGAGTATAAGTTGAGAAGGCCTAGAATGGCAAATCGGTGTCTCAATTCCTTAAGAGACATTCGATTCCGCAACAGTATGCAATAGGGGTCAGGTTTCATAAGAGGTTACCAGGGTAACCCAAGGATTGGGGGCCGGAACCTAGGAAGAAACACCAAGGTAACCTTTGCATCATTGTGATGACACTCCACCTAGAATAACAGTTAACCCTATTTTTGTATTTCAAATCAATTGTCAAAATCTGGAAGCACTGTAACCAATAGTTTATTTGTACTAGTGTCTAGGGTTAGTAGATTAGGTCTAGGTAACCTTATTACTATCTCCTAGCACGGGGGGTGGACCTACGGGTACCACAAGGTTGGGTGGAACATGCACCTTACTCCGTTGGGTCCCTAGTTTGATTGTGGCATCGAGAACTTCATGGTTGGAGAGCTCGCACATGGATTTCTTCTGTACTTTCAGCATTGTATATTGTAAACTTGTAATGTAAAAACATCCCTCAATGTTGTGAGGTGATCATTTGTAAAATGTAATCATTATTGAACTACCTCATCAGATGGATGAGTATTGTAATATCATATCAATGCAATGTATGGAAACATATTTGTACTTTATTATATCTTGAATGGAAAATTTATTATTATGCAATTTTTACTTTATGTTATGATTTAATATGTGCAATGCGAAATACTTAAGTTGCTTATGGAATACTCAAAGTAGTGTAACGTCGCTTAACCTAAGAATGTATTCAATTAATTAATTTAATATTAATACTTTTAAAAAAAATTATTACACCTTTATAACACAATTGCAACGTTCTTAGGTTATTAAGACGGGGCATTACACTTGAGGCTATTATGGTTTGTCTTAACAATGAACTTTCCACCAACCAAATATTGCCTAAATTTGGCCAATGCATGCATTATAGAAAGAATATCCTTATCATAGATGGAGTATGTCCTTTCCACACTCCTCAACTTCTTTCTTTTAAAAATAATTGAGTTATTTTCCTACATTAGAACAACACCTCCTCTCGAGGTTTCATATTGAAGCTCAAAGGGCTTAGAGAAGTTTGGTATGACCAAAAGGAGATATGAACTCATAATTTACTTGAACTGATCAAAAAAATTATGCATTGCATTTGACCATACAAATGTCCCCCTTTTGGTAAGATTTGTAAGAGGAAAAAACAACTGAGAATATCCCTTCACAAATCTTCTTTAGAAGCCACAAAGACCCAAAAATCCCTTCAATTGAGTGGGGTTTTATGGTGGTGGGGTATCCAAAATGTCCCTAATCTTCTCTTGGTCCACACTAAACCCCTTGGTGTTGATCACATGACCAAGATACAAGATTTTGGTGTAATATACCTCTTAAACATTTTTCAATTTGACATTAAATATTTTTCCAAAAACACAAAAAAAGGAGAAATCAGATGCAATGAAACTTTAGCTATAAACTCCAAATTCATCATTAATCATTGTGTCAATAGATAATGCAAAACTTGATACAATAAATACATGTTTAATTCAATATCTTCCTATTAATAACAACAACAAACAACATCCATAATATTTTTGCAAATTACATTATGTAGAAGAGCAAACAATACTAAAAACTCAACCAAACAACTATAGCTTCTATTACAAAATCACCATCTCTTCATATAGAATCTGGGGCAGAAAAAATGCATAAATAAACTCTTATAATCTACTACAAAACTGATAACAACAAAAAACTAAAACAATACCAAAATATGAGCAACTACTATGAAATATGATGACATATCGAAACATTAATCAATTAGGAAACAATTTTAATAATCATAATATTAACATATAAACTCTCAGTTCTTTAGTATCCATACACATATCCATATAATAAAATTAATGATAACCTTATCTAATTAATAAATAATATATAAAATCCATCATCTAATAATAATCATGAAATTCAAGACATCCATATGAATATACACATAACATCTATGTATAGGGACATAAATATCATCCATAATATCCTGAATAAAAATTTCCAACATGAAAGTATCCAGTATGATAACACTAGTTATCATAGAGGAAAATAGAAACAAACAAGGTGGGGTCTCACACGTTCTCTCTCTCGTATGTTCATCATGGTGGATTTATCCCACAAGTGTTAAGTATTCTATTGTTGCCACCTTTCTTGTGCATTGGTGAGGTTATCTTTTTATTTTCATTGTGTCGTTGTGTTTCACATAATACTTGTGCATAGGTGTGACATGTTATTGCATTAATATCATTACTTTCATTGTTTAAAAAAAAATGTTTCGTCAGGTTTTTCTTTGAGCGTGTTGGCTTTGAAAATTATAAGGAGATAAGCTCCTTCAACAAAATTATCATTGAAAAAATATTTTTTTGTAGCCTTGTTCCATTGATATTCTTATAGGTATGACCTATAGTTTTATTTATCAATTATAATATTAACCATATCTTCAATTCCATAATATTCCATGCCATTGGTGACAATAGTTGTCTTGTCCTATTTTTCATTTTCATGTCATGTATATATTATTGTGTTATGCAGTCATGACCTATGTTTTCCAAGGTGGAGTGTAAGTCCTGATTGTTCTTTTGGATCACTATTTTTTGGTTTGCTAGCTAGAGATAGTTGGATCCTTAATGTGCTAGTAGGTGACACATGCCCCTAATTAGAGCTTGTTGGAACTTAATCCTACCATGTTTTGTTTATTCCTTTCACTTATTTGTTTGTCACAACCCTATTTGATCCATGTTGGTGATAACTAATTTGAGAAATTTAAATGGTGTTTTCTTTTTGAAGTTCTTCTCATATCTATTCTATGATATCCCTTAGATGTATTTTATGATTCAATATCCTTAAATATTTTTAAAATTATAGAATTTGAAGCTACAAGGCTACTTTCATTTTGTTCTATATGTTTTCATAGTTTTGAGTTATTAGAGATGTCTATGTTGTTATGCCATTCCTATCGATCATGATAGTATACTCATACCTTTGTTAAAAATTAAAATCTATTGTGTTGACTGTTTTGGTCTTTTGGGCTATCAATGATTCCATTACATCCTTCCTAAGTCTAAAGTGATTAGTTTTTCCTTAGAATATTCTTGTATATCCTTAAATATTTTTAAAATTATAGAATTTGAAGCTACAAGGCTACTTTCATTTTGTTCTATATGTTTTCATAGTTTTGAGTTATTAGAGATGTCTATGTTGTTATGCCATTCCTATCGATCATGATAGTATACTCATACCTTTGTTAAAAATTAAAATCTATTGTGTTGACTGTTTTGGTCTTTTGGGCTATCAATGATTCCATTACATCCTTCCTAAGTCTAAAGTGATTAGTTTTTCCTTAGAATATTCTTGTATCATCACAATATCAAACCTATATATTTATTTGTGTCATTCCTTGGCATGTCTATTCCTTCAAAATTTCTCCTTCAATTCCATTCATTTATTTTTTATCCATTCATAACTTTCCCATCCTTACATACCATTTTCATCTAGGTCTTGCCTTATTTTTTAGTTCAATTCTCTAATGTTAATGTCACCTTGATGTCATGTTAACATCACCCTTCCATTGGAGTTGCAAGTTGATCCACCTTTGTTGATGTCATGCTAATGTCACCCTCCCATTAGAGTCGCCACCTAATCTAGCTTTTTTGATGTCATGTTGAAATAATATTTGTATAGTACTAATGCCATCCATTTTGAAGGTTCCCTATTGAGGCATATTTATTGACATTATCATGACATCACCTTTTTATACTCCAAAACTTTCTAGGTATATAGACTAGAGGATTAGATCATCCATGTCTTAATACCTAATTCCACACTCCTCTAAATTTTGAATCCTACTTTAATATTTCCTAATCCTTCTTAGAGTCAAAATTTTGGCATTTTCTTACCCTTGTACCTTCCATAAAGTCATCTCAATATTTGATCCTAACATACTAATGGCTTGTTACTTTTTAGAGTTCATTATTTAGAATTCCCAATTTTTATATCTCATATTGGCATGAATTCCTTACCAACTCCAAAGTTTTATTCTCTAAAGTAGGTTGGGGTATGAGTTCTTGAACTTTGGGGTCCAACATTTCTTCTTGTTTTTGTTGGTTTCCTTGTAACTCACCAGAATGGCTTGGAAAGCCATGCAAACATTAGAAAATGACCCAATATGATAGAAAATGGATTGAAAACTAACACACCATATTATTCACTATTCGAAGAGGATTTGACCATAGTTTTAGCATATGACTCAAGTGGTTTCAATGGAAGATTACAAAAAAACTAGTTAGGGTTTTATTTATGGCCCATTTTGACCATACATTTACTAGAATTTCAGAGTCGTTCATTTTCTCCAAAAGATGCACAAAATGGTGTCATCACTATATTGGATTTAAAGTTATGAATCATATCATACAAAATGATGATTTTTTTTTATTTTAAATAGTTTTTTTCCATAGATTTTAAGATTTTTTAATTATTTCACATGTGGATTGGATTTCCACTAGTAAAATATTTGATGATAGCTTTTTATAGTGACACCCTAGTGATGATTATCATATTCATCAACCTCAAATTTTATACTTTCATGATTATGGGATGTGATTATATACATATCAAAAGACATACTTTGGTAAATGAAGTAGCAAAACCATATTAGCTTCTATATCATCTCTAGGTCATTATTTCAGTACATTTTGTGGGTGAATTTCTATCTCAACACTCCAAACATATAGGCCATTAATGTGTATGGGGTTTTTTATTTTTTCTCAAGGCTTTGTGGATCTCTAAGGTACATTTTATGTAAGGTAATGATGAGCATGATCACTATGAATCCAAATTCAAACTTCTCACCTTTCATATCACATGTAACCAAGGTTAAAAACATCTATATATGGAGGTTTCTCATCAAATCAAAGCATTGGTTAATCAATATTTTCATAGAAAAGGGTGTAGAGATTCATAAGGTTTCTATAATGTGAGGATAATTTGACATTAACCTTGAAATCCTAAGTCATTTTAGTGTGTCTCCATGATCCTCAGAAGGTATACTTGGATGCCTTAGGACATGATAGACAATATTTAATATAAAATATATCTATAAAAACTTGTAAATTTTGGATTCGTAGAAGAAGGATAAGGTGAAAAATAATAGTTACAAACAATAATTATAGATTCATCAAATTAGGAATCCAAATGGGAGATGAGGATCCATCATTGATTAGTGTACACATTTTTCATTGTATTTTGTTGCATGATGGGGCGCTACATTGTGCATGCCAACCATTAGGAGTAATGAGGTATAATATGCCTTAGGAGTTATACTTTCTCATTGGTTATGGGTTTATGATGCTCATGCAAACATTTAATAATTTTTACTAAGCTTATAGGTTTTATGACTGGGGATGTATAGTTATTTCAAGTGGTTTTTACCTCTTGTTTTAAGATACCATGTTGGTATTCTCATCTCATATCTTCTATAAATTTTAACCATTTGTTAGTAAAATTTATATTATTTTACAGGTAGTAGGTGCTATTGAAATGCTATTAGAGGATCAAAGTGTTAATGTGATGATTTACATTTCTTCTTTAAGATCAATAACATACTTGTCCTCTTTCTTGCGTGTATTTTTTTTTTCTCAAAGGGGTTTATCCACATAAATTTTGTGTCACCTTTGATTTTTTTATAATATTTTTATTGTTGATTTGTGCAAATCACTTGCCAATAATTTTGGGTACTCTTTGATAAGTAAAATAATTTCAAATTTGCATACACTTGATGAAAATTTTACTATATTAGTTTCACCTTGATTTTATAATATTTGGTATTAGAGATAATGTAACTCTATAGAGGGGCACATTTATTTGAAGTTTTGAAGGTCTTTTGGATATAGTGGGAGGTTTTTGCATTTTGTTGGTTTACAAATATGAGGAAAGATTGTATAATATGTATTCTATATATTGTATGGATATTGTGAAATTAAATGGTTTTAGGTATGATATGTAAAAGTTTAAGATAGGAGATATCCTTGAATAAAGAGATTATTGGCTATTGGTTTCACAAGGATGCAAGTGCACCAAGTTGTGACACAAAAAAGGCTCTTAAGATGCCACATTTTTTCTAAAATCAACAAAGTCTAATGTTCAAAAGAAAATGAAGATGGTTACATTCAAAATTTGAAGATGCAACAAGAACAAGAGTTGAAGTTCTCTGAGTTTACTTTCTAATCTACTAGTTTAAAAAAATAATGAAGATTAAGGGATTCAAAAAGGGGGGCCACCAAAAGTGGTCTTGTTTTCATAAAAAAAATAGCATAGTGTCTATTGTGGTCTCCCTTTTTCATTAAATTTTATTTAGAATTTAAAAAATCCAAAACAGTGAGAAATTAGCAAACACCATGAAGTTTATCCTAGTTATTTTTGCTAATTTTTTAATGAATATATAATATTTTATAAACTTTTGAAGTGGAAACATCCTGAAAAGCTGAAATTTGAGCGTTCTCCCCCTAAGTTTTTTGAAAACTAATCAAAAATCTTTTTTTTCATTACGTATAGAATGAAGTCTAGTTTATAAAAATGTAATTTGTTTCAAAATTTGATGAATGAGTATACTAAAATGAGCACATTTTGGTTTTTGAAAAAAAATGGATGCACTAACAAGAGAAGTTATGGATGAAAACCTTAACATAATAAAAATGTTAAAAAAATTATATGGTTATATAGGTAAGAGAGATCCTAATGTCATCACATTTTTTTATTAACTTGCATTGAAAGACATGCAAACCTGACAGTTAGCATGGCCAAAAATATGTGAAATTTAGTTACCCTTTTAGAAAATCACGTCCTTGGCATGAAATGGTTGTCCAACCCTTTGGGTTGGATGCCCAAGGAAAATTCCAACCCTTTGGGTTGGTATTTCCCTCTGCAACTGATTTGGCAAGTGTAAAATCTGTAGAACGCTAAATTTGGCACTCACCAAATGTAGTGCAACATTTGGTGAGTGCAAAATTTGGTGCTCTCCAAATGCACTACAACATTTGGTGATTGCCAAATTTGGATCTCTCCAAATGGACTGCAACATTTGGTGAGTGCTAAACTTGGCGCTCGCCAAATGCAGTGTAACATTTGGCGAGTGTCAAATTTGGTGCTCTCCAAATGCAATGTAACATTCAGAGAGTGTCAAATTTGGCTCTTGCCAAATGCAATGCAACATTTGGTGAGTGCAAAATTTGGCACTCGCCAAATGTAAGTACCAAATTTTATGCCTGCCAAATGTAGTGCAACATTTGGTGAGCACCAAATTTGGCACTCGTCAAATGTAAGTGCCAAATTTGGAGAGCACCAAATTTTGTGCTTGCTAAATGCAATGAAAAATTTGGTGAGTGAAAAATTTTGCACTCACCAAATACTGTATTACATTTGGTGAGCATAAAATGTATTGTATTGACAAAAAGACCAACTTCTCTTTCTATTTATCTCTCACTACCCCACTTTGATAAGGCTTAAAGTTTATAGTTTATGATTGATGATGGATAGTCAAGGTTTTACCTTTAACTCCCTCTTTGTCTCCTTCCCTCTTAACCAATACTTACCCTATTTTCTCTCAACAATCTCTAGATATCTTCCACCATCTATACCTTACCTTCTCTCATTAACCTCATCTCCATCCTTGCCTCTCTACCTCTCTCTTCTTCTATCTCCATTTGTTATTGTTTCTCACCCATTTCTCTCCTTTCTCTTGATTGCTAAATCTCCCTCCTAACCTCTCTCTCTCTCTCTCCCCATAAGTATCTCCCTCCTTATCTCATTACCCACCTCTCCCCCCTCTATCACTCAACTCTTTCTTCTCTCTCTCCCCATCTTCAAGTCTCTCTAACCTTGTCTCATTACCCACCTATCCCCCCCTCTATCTATCATCTTGTTCTTCTCTCTCTCACCTTACCTCTCCCTCCCCTTTCTAGGTCATCACCTCTTTATCTCCTCCTCCAGGTATGTCTCTCACTCCCTCCAAGTGTACCTCTCTCCATCTCTTATTTCTCTACCAATACTTCCCTTTCACTCTCCCTCTCTTCTCTCTCTCCCCTCTCTAGGTCTCTCTTAATCTCTATCCCTATCTCCCTTTCTACATTTCCTTTCCTCCTTACCCACATCTATATCATTGCATCCCTACCTCTATATTATTCTCTCTCCCTCTATTATTGTTTCTTTCCATCTATCTCCTTTCTCTCGATCACTACCTCTTCCTCCCACCCTCTCTATCCCCTATCTCCATGACTCTCTACCTTTCCCTCCTTTTCTCATTACCCACCCATCTCCCACCTCTCTACCTTTCCTTCCCTTCTTAGTGTTTAAGGGTTGAGGATGAGGGATTAGGGTTTAAGGTATATTTTTAAGGGGTTAGGGTTGAGGTTTTAATGTATAGGGTTGAGGGTTGAGGGAATATGGTTTAAGGGTTGTAGGTTTAGGGGTTAAGGGTTTAAGGGTTGAGGGTTGAGGGATTAGGGTTTAAGGGTTGAGGGTTTAAGGGTTGAGGGTTGAAGGATTATGGTTTAAGGTATAGGGATTAGGTTTGAGGGTTGAGGGTTGAGGTTTGAGGGTTGAGGGTTGAGGGTTGAGGGTTGAGGGTTGAGGGGAGGGTTGAGGGTTGAGGGTTGAGGGTTGAGGGTTGAGGATCGAGTGTTGAGGGTTTGAGGGTTGAGGATTGAGGGTTGAGGCTTTAAGGGTTTAGGGTTGATGGATTAGAGTTTAAGGGTTGAGGGTTGAGTGATTAAATTTTAAGGGTTGAGGGTTGAGGGATTAGGGTTTAAGGTATAGGCTTGAGGGATTAGGGTTGAGGGTTGAGGGTTTAAGGGTTTAGGGTTTCCTTTTTGAGGCTTGAGTGATTAGGGTTTAAGGGTTGTGGCTTGATGGTTTAAGGTATAGGGTTAAGTCTTGAGGGATTAGGGTTGAGGGTTTAATGTATAGGGTAGAGGGTTGACGGTTGAGGGTTTAAGGGTTGAGGTTTGAAGGATTATGGTTGTGTGTTGAGGGATGAGGGTTTGAGGGTTGAGGGTTGAGGAATTAGGGTTTAAGGATTGAGGGTTGAAGGATTAGGGTTTGAGGGTTGAGGGTATAATGGTTGATGGATTAGGGTCTAAGGTATAGGATTGAGGGATTAGTGTTGAGGGTTGAAGTTTGAGGGTTGAGGGTTTAAGGGTTGAGGGTTGAGGGTTGAGGTTTTAAGGATTGAGGGTTGAGGGATTAAGGGTTTAGGGTTGAGGGATGAGGATTGAATGGTTGAGGGTTGAGGGATTAGGGTTTAATGGCTAAGGTTTAATGGTTGAGGGTTTAGGGATTAGGGTCTAAGGTATAGGGTTGAGGTATTAGGGCTGAGGGTTGAGGGTGAAGGTTTTAAGGGTTGAGGGTTGAGGAATTAAGGGTATATGGTTCAAGGGTTGAGGTATGAGGTATTAAGGTTTGAGGGTTGAGGGATTAGGGTTTAAGGGTTTAGGGTTTAATGATTGAGGGTTGAGGGATTAGGGTCTAAGGTATATGGTTGATGGATTGGGGTTTAAGGGTTGAGGGTTAACAAATTATGGTTTAAGGGTTAAGGGTTGACAAGTTTAATGGTTGATGGTTTAAGGTTTTAAACTTGTCAACCCTTAACCCTTTTGAGGTTTGAGGTATGATGGTTGAGGGTATAGATATTAAGGCTTGAGGGTTTAAGGGTTGAGAGTTCAGGGATGAGGATTTAAGGGTTGAGGATTGAGGAATTAGGGTTTAAGGGTTTATAGTTTATGGGTTGTGGTTGAAGGATGAGGTTTTAAGGGTTGATTATTGAGGTATTAGGGTTTAATGGTTGAGGGTTAAAGGTTGAGGGTTATAGGATTGAGGGATTAGGGTTTAAGGGTTGAGGGTTGATGTTAAAGGGTTGAGATTTAAAGGGTTGAGGGTTAAAGTTTGATGGTTGAAGGCTGAGGGTTATAGGATTGATGGATTAGGGTTTAAGGGTTGAGGGTTGAGGGATTAGGGTTTAAAGGTTGAGGATTGAGGGTTGAGGGATTAGGGTTTGAGTTATAGAGTTGAGGTATTAGGGTTGAGGCTTGGGGTTTGAGGGTATAGGTATAAAGATTAGGGTTTAAGCATTGAGGCTTCAAGGATTAGGGTCTAAGGTATAGGGTTGAGGAATTATGGTTGGGGATTGAGAGTTAAGGGTTGAGGTTTGAGGGTTGAGGGTTTAAGGGTTGATGTTTTATGGTTGAGGTTAAGGGTTGAGGTTTTAAGGGTTTAGGTTTTAAGGCTTGAGGCCTAAGGCTTGAGGCTTGAGGGTTTAAGGGCCGGTTTGAGGGTTTAAGGGTTGAGGATTTAAGGGTTTTGGGTTTAAGGGTTGAGTTTTGAGGGTTGAGGGTTTAAGGGTTGAGGGTTGAGGGTTGAGATATGAGGGTTGATGGTATATGGATAAGGTTTTAAGGGTTGAGAGTGAGTGATTAGAGTCTAAGGTATAGGGTTGAAAAGAATTAGGATTGGGGGTTGAGGGTTGAGGGTTGAGGGTTTTATAAAGTCCTTAATAATTTCTTATTATACTCAGTGCTAGAGACACAATTCAAAGGGATACCTACTAAACAGTCCACTTAAACCCTTGGAAACACTTTCATTAAATTATCAACTAGGGCTAACATAAGATTGCAATGATGTTGTCATTGTATGTGTTTCCAAAGACTCAATAATATCTATATCATCCTAGCATAGGTTCTTACACATGTTGAAAAATCCTAAAATTCATAACAATAACAAGAAGTAATGTTGACACTATTTCTATGGCTTCCTATAGCATAAGATTGTGACTAGTTCACTGTTAAGAAATGAATTCTAGAATTTAACCAATGCTGCTAACTAAACCTATGCTTTGGAGTACAATATATTGAATAAAATCAAAGATTGAATATAAAAAAAAAAATGTAAGGCCACCTAATCACCTCCCCATAAATGCATGTAGGGATTTCTTGGTATATGGTAATGAGGCACCTCATGACATATAGTTCACATAGTTCAAGGCAGTTTTACATGTTATATACTTGAATTTATATATGATTCAATTATATATGATAAGTGTAAATGGTCACTAAAGGAATAGCATGGAATGCAAGGGGAATTGATGTAATACCTTGACATTTTATATGCTAGTTAAGGCCTAATATGAGAACAAAGACCCTTTGGATTTCATGACCAAAGACCGTGAATTCTTAATTTGAATACCATGATTGGGTTTGGTATATATATCATTTTTGCTAATAAATATTTTCTAATCATTCAATATATATCAAAAAATACTACATCGAGTGGATTACGTTTAAATGAAATATTTGTTTTGATTAGTGATCTTGGGATGATGTATTGACTCAATATTTGTGCATATTACCATGATGTTAAATTAAATATTCTATATTGATGTGTTTTAAGGAATTATTTATTGAGGAATAATATATTTAAAAATGCTTTATAATACTGTTACAATAATGGAAAGAATGAAGGTGTTGTCACTGAGGTCAACTGGTCAATTGGCTATCAACTGGTTATTGGATGTATATGTCCAGGATATTGAGAAAATTGTATTGAAGAAAGATTGCAGGTGTTTAATGGTTGCTCTATGTTTTTCTTCAGGATTTTCTCCTATGTTTGTGTGGTTCAAATATGTTGATCATGATAGTTAGAAGTTGCTAGATCCAAATTTTTGGTTGTTGATTCATTGTATAGTGCAAGTTATGTTCACTAGTTTTGAACAGTGCTTTTCTATGATCCTAGTTGAGGTCTAGAAGAAATGTTGTTGGTCCAAATTTCTCTTTGGTAAATTCTTATGACTTGCAGTTCTAGAGTTGAGTTGTTTTAATTGTATTGAAAATAATTTTAGTATCTTGAAGGTTCGTGCTTAATTGTTCTATGTGTTTTACATTGGTTTGGCTGACCTTGTGTTGAACACTATCTTCATGGTTGATGAAGTGTGTTGGATCTATTTGGGTCCTTATCAAGCATTTTTTTGGGTCACTCTCATTCTAATTCTACCCTAGGATATTTTGGAATTGACATAATTTAAATTTAATGTTGATGGCCGACTTTGGATATGTTTCAAATTTGAATATGGTATAAATGGAAGATGAGTTAGTGGTGAAATGAGGAAAGTAAGTGGAAAGAGAGATAAGTGCAAAGAAATGGATTAGATAGATGTGAGATTTATTTGAATTAGTGAGTGTGTGTGATCTTAGTGTGGTAGATCAGTGTGAAGCCTAAGTACTGAGTTTTTGGATGCAGTGAGCAGAAGGTGTACTCTATAATTCATGCATGTCTACAAGTGGTTGATTAAATTGTGGTGGATTTCTCTACTGCATTGAGATTGTATTCTCTTTGTAAAGTATCTCTTCTACCTTCTTTGTATCTCTATGGCAGTGAGCCCTCTAGGTTGTTAGCCTTGTTGGATAGCAAGTCCTTACTTTGGCAGTGAGCCTTGTTTCTTAGGCAGTGAGCCTTTTGTAACCAGTTTTGATATTCTCTATAGTGTGAGTTAATCCTCAAAGTGGTTTTTCCATTATTGGGTTTTCCATGTAAATTTGATGTTGTGTTTGTGTAATAGTGTTTAGTTTCTGCACTTGCATTTAATGTTTAATCATTTAAGCAATGTTAAGGATTAGTTATAGTGAATGAATTGAAGTCTAAATTTATGACAAATGATTCACTCAACCCCTCTCAGTTGTCTTGTTCAACAATTAGTATTAAATCTTGGTCCCTTGGTGAAGAGCTTAACTACTTGAGGAAGGTCTAGGATGGCTGGAAAAATGACATGATTATCTGAGGTTTGATGGAACTAATTATGCTATTTGGAAGATATTGATGGAAGAATATCTGGAGTATTATGGATATGATGTGGAGAAAGCTTACAAGAACCCTTACACTCCTCTTGCTAATGGTTTGAGTATGATTGATGAGATCAAAGCACATGAAGTGAACAATAAGGTGAAGTACATTTTGAAGAATAGTCTGGTAAATTTTGAGTTGATTAAGGTTCAGAATCTAAAGACTCCTAAGGAAGTATGGGATTCTTTAGAAAGGGCACATGAAGGTGATGAAAGATTCAAAGAGGAAAAATTGTAGAATTTGGAGACATAGTTTGAGCTTCTACATATATTTGAAGATGATAATGTTAAAGCTTATGTATAGATATTGGATGAGATAGTGGCTAGAATGTGAGGACTTGGTGCTACTACAAATAAAACTAGGATTGTAAAGAAAATTATTAGAACTTTCCTTGATGCTTATAGCGTGAAGTTGTGTGCTATTGAAGAGAGCATAGATTATAAGAAGTACACTAAAGATCTATTGTTAGGATTTTTTACATATTATGAGATGAGGAAGGTGAATCTAAGGAATGGATGCAAATCAGAGATTGGTTTTAAGGATACAAAAGTTGAAGATCCTGATGAAGAAAATATTGATGAGATAGAAGCTAAATTTGTGAGAAGGATGAGGAAAGGCTCTGACAAGTATGAAAGTAAGATACCCTTTAAATGATTTAGTTGTGGATAAATAGGTCATTATGTTGCAAAGTATCCAGAAAGAGCTAAGAGGAATAAACAAAGATATGAGAAAGAAAAGAAAGGAAAGATCAAAGAAGAATATTATGTGAATGAGAATGCTAGTATATCTGATGAGGATTTTGATTATGAAGATCCTAATGACAATGAATGTTTTTTCTTGGTTATAAAGGATGAACCTACTTTTGCTAATTCTAAAAAATAGGTGAAGGAAAGTCCTTTGGAGAAGGAGAAAAATGAAGGTATTGTTATCTCTTCCCTACATGCTAAACAAGAAAAGAACTATTGGGTAGTTGAAAATGGTTGTTCACATCACATGATCGGTGATAAAATTAAGTTTTTTAAACTTGAAAAATATGATGGAGGCTTGGTTATGTTTGGAGATGATATTGGTGCTAAAATTTGTGGGATAGGTTCAGTAAGTTTTGATGGAAAGAATAATACTAATGATGTCTACTATGTTAAGGGTTTAAGGCATAATCTTTTGAGTGTTGTACATATGTGCAGTAAGGGATATGATCTTGTGTTTAAGGATGAGAGATGTGAAATCTTGAAAGGATTTAAAACATTGATTGTTGCATGAAAGATATCTGAAGGACATATCTATCAACTTAAGAGGGTGTTGATGGACGATGCTTTATGTCTCAGATTAATGATAGTTGGTTGTGGCATCAAAGAATGTGTCACATGAATATTGATAACTTAGAAAGGATTAGCATAGTTCAAGCCATGAGAGATTTACCAAGGATTACAAAACTTGTTAATGCTACTTGCAGGAATTTTTAGTTTGGAAAGCAAGCAAGAAGTCATTATAGATCAAAGGAACAGTCTACTACTGAACTACTAGATTTAATTCATACAGGTCTCTATGGTCCTACAAGAGTGAGAATTCTACAAGGTGAAAGGTACTTTATGATTTTTATTGATGATTATTCTATATATACATGGGTTATATTTTAGAGAGAAATTAGATGCATTAGATAGATTCAAGACATTCAAAGCTATGGTTGAAAATGAAGTGAATTTGAGGATAAAATTCTTTAGATCTGACAAAGGTGGAGAATTCACCTCCCACGAGTTTAATATGTTTTATGAAGTACATGGAATAAAGAGATAGTTATCTGCTTTGAGAATTCCTCAATGGAATGGAGTTGTTGAAAGAAAAAAATAGAATAGTTAAAGAGGTCACTAGATCAATGATTACTGAGGGTGGTTTACTGAAAGTTTAGTAGAGATAAGCTATTTATACTATTGTTTATGTATTTAATCTAGTCCAAGCAAGAGAAAAAAATAAAAAGACCCCCTATGAGCTATGGCATGGAAGAATTCCTAATGTTAAGTATTTCAAGGTATTTGAAAGCAAATGTTATATCAAAAGAGATGAAGAAATTTTGGGAAAGTTTGATGCAAGAAGTGATGAAGGAATTTTTCTTAGATATTATACTAAAAGAAAAGCATACAAATGTTTCAATAAAAGACTGAGAAAGATTGTAGAAAGTGCAAATTTCCAAGTTGATGAAACAATTAAGAATTCAATTGGCATTGATGGATATGTATCTAATGAACCTGATTGTGTAAGAATTGAAGAGATTGTAGAATAACAGGAAAAGGATGATAAAGAGTTTAGTAGAATGAACAAAATGAAAGAGAAGAAGAAGGTATAGTGGTGTCACCTAAGACAACTAGATATGTGCAGAAGAAACACTTAGAAAGTTAGATTATTGGAGATAAGACTAAAGGAGTATTGACAAGAAGCAAAGCTATTGCTGAAGTAAATTTGTGTTTATTTTTTGAGATTGAACTGAAGACTGTAAGTGAAGCATGTAAAGATGAACATTGGATGGAATCCATGAAATAAGAACTTATGCAAATTGACAAGAATCAAATTTGGGAATTGGTCCCAAGACTGACAAATAAAAACATTATTGGATCAAAGTGGGTATTCATAAATAATTTGAATGAGAATGGAGAAGTGATTAGAAACAAAGCAAGGCTTGTGTGTAATGTTACTCACAAGTAGAAGGCATATATTTTTAGGAAACTTTTGCTCTGGTAGAAAGAATGGAAGCTCTAAGGATGTTCTTAGCATTTGTTTCTCATAAAGACTTCAAGGTCTATTAGATGAATGCCAAGTCTACATTTTTGAATGCTGAGCTAGAAGAAGAGGTCTACATGGAACAATCAGAAGGATTTCAATTGTCAGATCAACCAGATATGGTGTGTAGATTGAAGAAAGCCTTATATGGATTGAAGCAAGATTCTAGAGCTTGGTATGTGAGGTTAGATAGGTATTTGATTCAACAAGGTTTCAACAAAGGTATAATAGATAGTAATATGTATTTTAGGATTGAAAATGACAAAATATTGATTGTAGTTGTATATGTTGACATTATTTTTGGAGGAAATGAAATTATGTGTAAGATGTTTGTAGAAAAGACGTAAAAAGAATTTAAAATGTCTATGTTTGGAGAGATGAATTTATTTCTTGGGCTACAAATTAATCAAACAAAGAAAGAAATTTTTATTTCACAATCTAAGTATGTGAAAGAGATGTTGAGGAAGTTTGGGATGGATGGTTCCAAACCGATATGTCCCCCTATGGTGACTAGTTACAAACTGGGTAAAGATGATGATTCACCCAGGGATGATCAGAGCAAGTATAGATCTATGATTGGTGGACTATTGTATTTGACTGTTACTAGACCAAATATTATGCATGTTGTCTATCTTGTGGCTAGACTTCAAGAAGATCCTAAGGAAACGTATGTTGATACTGTTAAAAGAATATTCAGATATTTGAATGGCACACTAAATTATGGGTTACGGTATCCTAGAGATATTGAATTTACACTAAGGGGTATGTGCAGGATCATGATGGGCCAAAAAGTGGCGATATGATGGGTATTTGTAGGGTATGTGGCTGACAACATTTTTTTTACCCAAAATTGATGAAATGAAAAGGGTTTTTAAAGGAGATTCTCAACTTTCAACCAATATAAATTATACTTTACTTTGAATTTAATAAATAATTATTATTCATTTTTATTTGAATTATGACTAAAGTTCTAATTGATAGGCTGATTGAAAAACATCTATAGCTTTCAAACGTTATCACATTTTGGAATCCAAAATATGCATCACATTCTATGCTTTGCATACTATAGGATTAAAAAGAAAAATTGAATTTCATAAAGTTTGACCAAGTTAAGGTTAATGGACATACGAGTTTTTATATTTTTTAAAAGTTGTAATAAAAAATTCATAATTAATTATTTACTTAGAAAAATATTACAAAAAATATGCATCACATTTGGACATGAGTCCTCTACTAATGCCTAAAATCTTATAAAAATATTATCATTTTATTGTGGTTAGGGTGATCAAACAGACACCTACTTATTTTTTTCCACGAAATTTAAGTACTCTTGCATTGAAATTTCAAATTTTCACCAAATAGATTTTAAAAAAAAAAAACCTAGTAGTTTAGAAACTAAATTCAATTTTCAACGATTCTATTCCTACATATTTTTGAAATAATATAGATAACTTATTCAAATTTTATGTCAAGTTGCCTAACTCTGGTTTTTTTGAAATTTTTGCCACTTAAGGGCCTATTTTTCCATGATGATCCTGCACATATCCTAAGTGCCTATACAGATGTAGATTGGGTTGGATGTGTAGGTGAAAAAAAAAGTACAAGTGGTGGTGCATTCTTTCTTGGTTGCAGATTGGTGGCATGGTTGAGAAAAAAGAAACATTCAATCTCCTTGTCTATTGCCGAAGTTGAGTATATTGCTAATGCATCTTGATGTACACAAGTTCTATGGATAAAAAAAACATTGAAATTTATCATAGTGGTGTATGATGATCCTATTTCTATCTTCTATGATTATACAAGTGCAATTAACATTTAAAAGAATCCAGTGATGCACTCGAGGACGAAGCATATATCTAGCAGGTATCATTTGTTGAGAGAGAAGGTCATGGAGAATGAAGTAAAACTTAAATATGTTTAGATGAAGGATTATATTGCTAATATATTTACTAAGGCTCTTCCTAAAGATACTTTTCAGTATCTCTGGGAGAAGTTAAGGTTCATTTCCCCTCATTTCTTGAACTAGATGCATATGGAGATGCATCAGTCTAGTGGATCTATGTATCTGTCTTTCTTCTAGACTGATGTTTTGGTGGCTACCTCTTAGGGGGTAGGTAGTGTCAAGTGTTTTCATTGTGAGTATTCTATTTTTAATGTCAAAGGAGAAATCAATGTATACTATCTTTTTCCTTTGCCATTGATGTCAAAGGGGGAAAGGAAGAATGTGAAAAAAAAAATTGAAAACAAACAAAAAGAGGAGAGGAAGAAAATATGAAAGAGAAAAGATGAAGAATATAAAAGACTATCTACTAAGGGGGAGAAACAGAAAAAAAAATATATTGAGAAGTATATTCAGAGCTAGTATGTTTTCTTTCATGCTTTTTCACATCATGTGTTGCCATCAATGAAAACGAGGGAGATTATTGCAAGAATGGAAATAATGGGGGTGATGTCATTGATGTCAACTGGTCAATTGGTTACCAATTGGTTATTGATTGTATATGTCGAGCATATTGAGAAAATTATCTTGAAGAAAGATCGAATGTGCTCAGTGGTTGCTTTGGGTTTTTCTTTGGGATTTTCTCCTATGTTTGTGAGGTTTAGATATGTTGATCATGATTGTTGGAAGTTGCTAGATCCATATTTTTGGCTGTGGATTCATTATATAGTGTCAGTTATGTTCAACAGTTGTGAACTGTAGTTTTTTGTGCTTTTGGTTGATGTCCATATTTCTCTTTTTTAAAGTCTTATGACTTGTGATTCTAGAGTTGAGTTTTTTTTAATGTAATAAAGATAATTTCATCATCTAGAAGGTTAGTGCTTAATTGTTCTATGTATTTTACACTAGTTTGGCTAACCCTGTGTTGAACACTATCTTCGGGGTTGATGAAGAGTGTTGGATCTACTTGGGTCCTATCAGGTGTGTGTTTGGGTTTCCCTCATTCTAATTCCACCCTAGGATGTTTTGGCACCGACCTAATTTAAATTTAATGTTGATGGACGACTTTGGATATGTTTCAAAGTTGAAGATGGTATAAATGCAGGATGAGTTAGTGGTGAAATGAGGAAAGTAAGTGGAAAGAGAGATAAGTGCAAAGAAATAGAGTAGATAGATGTGAGTGATGTGAATAAGTGAGTGTGTGTGATGCAATTGTGGAAGATCAATGCGAAGCCTAAATGTTGAGTTTTTGGATGCAATGAGTAGAAGGTGTAATCTATCATTCATGCATATATGTAAGTGGTTGAGAAAATTATGGTGGATGTATCTGTTGCATTGATATTGTCTTCTCTCTATAACATATCTCTTCTATCTTCTTTGTATCTCTGTGGCAGTGAGCCCTCCGGGTTGTTAACCCTATTGGACAATAATTTATGATCCAGACCTAGCGAGTCCTTGTTTTGGTAGTGAGCCTTGCTTCTTAGATTGTGATCCTTTTGTAATTGGTTTTGATATTCTCTATAATGTGATTTAATCCTCACCATGGTTTTTACCTTATTTGGTTTTCCACATAAATCTAGTGTTGTGTTTGTGTGATGGTTTTTAGTTTCTACACTTGCATTTAATGTTTAATCATTTAAGCAGTGTTAAGGATTAGTTCCAGTGAATGAATAAAGATTTAAATATGTAACAAATGATTCAAGCCCCCCTCTTAGTTGTCATGTTCAACAAATAAATGATACCATGATAAATTTATTGGAGTGTACAAGTAACTACTAACAAGTAGGGGGTACCTAATTTAATGGAATAAATTATACTAGTGGTTGGTGATGGTACATGGGCATACTAATATTTGAACGAATCAAGAGCTAAAGTATCTATTGCAATGAAACTAGCAATACCCTCAACAATTTCTATACACATGATCCCCTTTATAGAAGTTAGTTGAATACTAAGGGATTAAAATATTGATAAATAAATGAGCATAGTTTTGATCCATATATACATGTTTAGATCCATAGTTTTAAATATAAATTTTAGAATTGTAAAATGGAATCAACTTGTTAGAAAGAGAGTCGATAGATTTAAAATTGGTTCTCTATCATCACAAAAGACTTTAATAATTAATAAATTAGTTCCTAACACTTGAATCAACATTATCTTCATTATATTTTGAGCTATCATTTTTATTTTGTTTAGTTAATTTTTACTAGCAACAAATGCTCTTTAAACTAGGATATGATTTGTTGTCATTGTGTAATTTATTGAATTATTCTAGTTTATTTATATAGAATGTTCTATTTCACTATATAATACTAAATTGAGGTGTTGATGCTTCCTTTAATATTGAGAATTTCTCATATTATATATTCCATATCAAATCATGGTATTTACATATTATTTTTACAATATATTATATTAAATTATGGTGTTGATGTGTTTTTGTAATACAAATATTAAATTGATGCATTATAAATGTTTTAAATAGTATATAAAATTATATAGAGTTGATGTGTTCTCTATGATATATATTGTTGATTTGGTGTCAAAAATTTTAATGGGAGTTAGAAGGAGTGGTTTTTTCTAGGAGAGGGTGCTATTTATGATGGGGTAATTTTTCTATTTTTTCAGGGGGGATGAATCCTTTTTAGATGAGATCATCAATTTTGGAGGAATGAATTGATGGCTAGTGAAAAACAAAGGAAGATGATCTTTCTTATGGGGGAATTCACCATCTTCTGAGCAATGAAAGAGGGAAAGATAATAACACCAAATCCTTCACAAATTGATAGAGGAACGAAGAATATTTGAAGAGGAAGGGAAGTAGAGGGAGACTAGATGAGGGTTGAAGGAGTCAATCAGCTATGCCCTACATACCATACTACTAGGTAGATGTTCCAATTTTATAGATTGAATCCATTTTATTTCCATTTTCTTGTGTTTAGAAGAATGACTTTTTTGAATTAAAATCATTTGTCATGGGCCTCAAAGAATAGAATTATCTTTCTCTTCAATTCCTTTTCTTCTGCTATCAAATTTTTCCATTTGCTTCTTAAACACTTTGTTACCTTATATTCTTCTTCCATTCCATGGTTAGTCAACTTCTTCCATCATTGGAAGTTTTTTATAGAAAACCTTAGAATCGTGGAACCAAGTTATCACCCATGTTTCTAGCGCAATAGTGATCTTAGAGGTTCATTTTTCAATACTTCCTAGCACATTAATGCATATCTTTCAGTCACTTGACCACTATCATATTGGCCTTTTTTTGTTTCTTCTAATCTACAAGAAACTTCATGGGTCTTACCTTGTAGGAATTCTTTATCAATCCCTTTCTTCAATGCCTCCTTTTCTTCTATTGAAATCCATGTCAATCGGTTAGGAAGACCATGATCTCTGAGCTTAATCTGAAGGCATGAAACCCAAGCCATGCATTTCTACCTTTATTCAACATTCAATTGGATTCAATAATTTAGTTGCATAGTTAAAAATAGATTAATTTACAATAAATATTTGTCTATGGAATTTAGTTTGTTGCATGAGTGTAGTGTAGTAAAATGCATACCCTTGCATTTTCACACTTGTTTGGGTATGCCTTGCTCTATTTATGCTTCTTTTTGGATTAATTGGTCCTATTTTTTGTCCACAAGCCCTATGAATAATATATTTTTCTTGTTAATCCTTAAATTATCCAATGCATAAATGATAATTTAATGACTCCATCAATGTGTCCCTAATTTTTGGGTCGGGACGAAAATGCCACCTGGGGTGTCTTTGTCCCCCCAAGACTCTCGGGACCCTAATTTTTGGATATTTGGATTGGGCCTCTTCTTGGTTTTTGTGCCCCAAGTTTTTAGAAATTGGGACTAAGATGCCACCTAGGGCATCTTAGTCCTCCTTGAGTCATTTTTTGGGTTTTAATTTCAAATTTTGGCAGGATTTAGCCTCCTTTATCTAATGCAATCATATGTCATCTTGGTGTGATATAATTTTGGGATATTAAGTGTAGATAAGTATAAATACAAGGTTCATTCATTCATTTCAATTCAAGTATTTTGTGAGAGCATTCATAATATCAAATTGAGTTTACAAGAGCATTCAAGAGTAGATCTATCAAACATTTGGAGCCATTTTCATATTCAAGCATCATATAAAAGATCTTTCTTCCATCACCTGTGTTGTTGTGCTAACATTTGTGATGTATGGTTTTGATTCAAGCAAGCAATTCAAGTCCAATCTTTCATGAATTCAAGAACTATATCCATTGCAACCATTACACACAAGTTTGCATATTTTACAAGGGTTTGGTGAGTTGTAGAATTACATGTTGTTCATTCACCATTTCCTTCATTATTGCTATTTCATTTCAAGGTTTAATTACCGACAAGGGTTTTGACCAAGGAAAACCTCCATTCACTAACAAACAACAAGTTTTTCCCTTCTTGCATATTTGTGATTGTAGATCTAGGTTGAAGTCTTGAAGATCACTTGGGGTGAAAAGTTGTAAAAGTTGCAAAGTTGCATTTCAAAGTTGTCATCTTCACAGAAACTCGCGTACATGCCACATTTGGAACATTCAGAACCTGAGATTTGAAGAGAAGAAAGTGCAAACCTTGGAGCTCAGGATCTTATTTAGAGTTAGTAGAAATTTAGAACAGGACTAATACACCATCTTGGGTGTCTTAGTCCTCCTAGGCTTATTTTTCAGAGATTTTCTGAGATCTGAAGACTCTGTATCGACCTTGAAAAACAACAATGGGACTAATACGCCATTCTGGGCATCTTAGTCCTTCCTGGCATTTTTGAACATCTTTACATTTCCAAAATTCTCACAGCTTCTCCAGACTTCCTAGGTACACACATACTATCTCCCTGTTGCATAATTTCATTATTTGCATCTCTCATTTAGCTTAGATTTCTAGTTTTAGGTCATTTTAGATATCACATTGTGTTTTCAAACAATTGTCTTTTCCAAGCATTTGCTTGGTGGTGAACCCCTTAGAATTCATAGAACCCCTCCTAGGACCTTCCTAATTGTGAATTGACTCACCTTGTTTAGTTGTTAGTCAATCCAATTGGGACCCCTAGGACAATAGTGAATGGTTGGATAGAAAAGTGTGATATCGTTCAAGATATTCCATTTTTCCTATTCATCAATGAGATAGTTTTGAAGAAGGTAGAAATCAAAGATCCCCATTAACAAGAAAAAAAATAGGCTCTGAACTAAGCACTACCCTAGTGTCCTGGCATATTTTAAGGGGACTATTGTGTGGAAAACCCAAAGATCTTTGTCCATGGCCTACTATTGTATTGATAAATCAGATGACTCTGGTATAGTAGATTTCATTATATTAGTATAGCATTGCCCTGCCCATGTGGTTGCGAAATATTTTATTACCTCTTGCAATTCCCAAATTATCTTTGGTTGGTATGTCAAAATTGAGATTCAAAACACTATCCTTTTGGGAGGAAACATTTAATCTTAGATATGTCAAATCTCATTATTGCTAAGAAATTTGGTGCAACTATTGGAAAAAAGCATTCAATGAACTTGAAAACATATTTTGGTTAGATTTCCTTTGGTGCTCTTAGAATGAGTAGATTTCAAAAAAAAAAAAGGGGGCGAGAAAAGTTTAATATGCTCTCTTTCCTTATTGTGTTCTATTTCTTAATTTTATGTATTTCCTTATATGTTGTAGGTTATCATATTTACTTTTCAATTTTTATAGTAATTTACTTTGAATGCTTGTTATGTGCCTTTATCTATTAAGTTGAGTTTCAATGGATTAAAATGGGTTCACATTTTTAGATACTATTGCAAAACAATTTTGGGTGACTATAAATTACTTAAATGCTTGAGTGGTTTCCGATTATGGGTTCCAATCCTAGTGCACACCATTATATTAGAATAACAACTTGCACATTTCAAACATATGTTTTTTTTTTTAATTTATTTTTCTTAAAAATATTGGTCTTGGCCACCAGACTCTTTCATAGCTCATTAATCGATTAACTTGTTTATCTCCTTATTATCAAAACAAAAGGCTTATAAGTTGCAAATTAGTTAAACCACTGTTTATCTTATAGCATCCAAAATTTAAGGTCAATGGATTAGGGATAGTAAGCTTCTAACCCTCAAATAAAGCAAAGATAGCACTTGATTGAGCTCTTCTAATGTATTCGAGTGGGGTGGTTCTACACTTCATTGAGAATTTATCTAAAGCATAAGTTGATATTGTTATGAAAGAATTATTTAGCTCATTATAGAATATCCTTCAAATAGTTTAGGTGAACTTAAATTCAAGTAGCAAAGCCTTTTATTTGTGTTTCTATCAAGTGTAGCACAATGACCTGATTGTGCCAAGCAAATATAATATTATGAGTGGTAACCATTTCTATAATCTTGGACATTTCATCCCTATATTGATAAACAATATCAAACTCTCCCTGCAACTAAAAATTTCAGAACTTTATCTAAGAAGGAGCATTGCTCAAGCCCAACTTGTTATCAATTTCATTCCTTTGAAGTTTGTGGGAAATGTTGAAAAATTCTGAAAAGTGCTTCCTCTTCTATTGCCTTATAAAAAAATCATAATAATAATAAAAAAAATCGATTATCATTCAAAAATTAATGTTGCTTCTCTTCTGACTCTTCAGAAATTATATTCACCACAATTTGATGTATTATTATTTTAAAATGAATGATAGAAATCTATTTTGAATGGGAATTTATTAAAAATGTGTTTTTTTAAATCATATTTTTATATTACTTTGATAAATTTAATGCAACTTGAGAATTTTTCCAGGTAGTTCGTCGACCCTCAACAAATGTTTCTTGTTCCTATTTGTTTCTTAAGGTGTTATGTGTAAATTTTAAACAAGCAAAGAAAACATAAAAGAAGAAAATACAAAGAAAATAATATTTACGTGGTTCACCAAAACTAGCTACATCCACAGGAAAGCAGGGAATAATCTCTATTAACAGTTATCAAATACATGGTTTGTACTCATGTACATTTATACAAAGCTCTTTGAATATGAAGAGAAGGGAGAATACAAATGGTCATGTGACCGTTGGGCTTCACATCCCAATAATCTCCCCCGTGAAGTCCAATTGACACAGCCATACACTGTGCCATCCCCTGCATTTCCATCTTGTCTTCACATTGCAACCAGGCTGAAAGTTCCAAATATTGTTCATGTACACTCTGGATGAGGTGTCTCTAGGTTATGCCAGAGTCAAAATAATCTTTCCCTAATACACCAATAGTCATTTTAAATTTCAATTTTCCATACGTGTTACCAAACCAAAGCTGCCCTTCTTCTCTTTCACCATCAATAACATCCTTATAAGCAACCATAAATTTATTGACACAGACCAACAAATTTTCCTTTTTACCTCCAACTGAGTTCCTATTATTAGGAACCGAAATTACATCCTGCTGACTTGCATTTGTCTCACCATACACCCGAAGGACATGCATGAGCTTTATATTCTCCAAAACATGGAGAGACACCCATATACAAGCAAAAATTAACCTCCTTGCAGAAGCACGTATACCAGTAGTACATCTGGCGTCTGACCTATTTTCTATATCTTCTACCGCACCCGCAACCCAGGGACACCCTTTTGGGTTATACAGATCTGAGGTTCCCTGGATGCTAATGAGCACCATGCACGAAATCTCCTCCATATGGATTTCTCCTGCCACTACCATTCTAGCCCTGCAGTTAAGCGTCATCTCCCCAAAGGTGAGTTCTTTCTCCTTCACAAGCGGCGTTGGGTTGACTGACTGTTTCTGTGCACCAGATCCTCCCCTCTTCCACACGAAGAAGAAGACACAAGCAACTAGTACAGCCACGACGGTGAGAAAAATCATCAAAATATACGTATTCTCCATCAGAACCAAAGCCAATCTCAACATATCTCCTAGATCTCCTTCATTTGTAACCTTGGAGGATTCACAATCTATTGTTACACCATAGGGAACCAGCCGCCCATCCCTGTCCACCAAGTAACTCACCGAAACCATATTGCAGAGCATGAGCGGTGCCATAATGTTTATTGAAATCTCAGCATCTGGTGCAAGAGTTGTCTCCCGAAGCTTAGCCATCATTCTCTCCTTTTGGTCTGTATATTTGGGATCTATCCGCATGTGCTTAGCCATCTCCCCGATGGGAACCATTTCTCTCATAATTGGGGAAGCCACAAAGCTCCATTCTTCCATCACTCACATGCACGGCTGCTCAGATTCCTCTTCCATGACAAATGACTTTGGAAGCCTCGCATAATCTATTTCTTCAAGAAAACAAATACTATTTTTTATTTCCTCGTGTAACTCTTGTTCTAAAATCTAATCTTCCATGTTAGGCAACACAAAAAAATTAGAAGAATCTGACAAAGTAGAACTGTGAAGACAATCTGTTCCAACTTTGGACACGACGGTGGAGGAGAGGTGGAAAGTGTCCAAAAAAGAGCCTCCCAACAATTCCATCTCCCTTTTGGAGCCCAGTTTGGGGAGGTCATGGCAGTAATGCCCCACCACCAGAGCCCTCTTCTCTTTTCCCTTCTCCATTCCTACAACACCGCTTTCCTCTAGAATTTCTTGTATTGCAACCAAATTTTGACCAGATTCCAAAAGGTTAAGAAATTTACTGATGACGTCGCCCGCAAGCAGGTCCTCCTCTACACCAATAGGCTTGACCAACTCAACCTTTGCAACACCATTTCTAGCTTCTGATGCCAAATCCACAACCAACTTGGGCAAGGGATTTTCTTTTGGAGCTCATGATACTTCCCTATCACATGGGGATTCATTCTCCTCCAAAAAAATCCACAGAGCACTTGATTGAGGTAATTAACTCATGAGAGAATGTCCTTCGGTGCCTCATTAGGCATTGTGCATACCTCAAATATGTTTAAGCCAGGCTTGGTGACTGTGTTTTGTATGCTGACGAGATACTGAAGGATTGGTTTTGTCTGAACATGATTGAGACACCACTCTACCCACTCGAGGTTGTCACAAATTTAAAAGAGGTTGTCTTGGATGCTGGCATTGTTATAAATAAACTTCCTTCAACTTAGACAAAGGAGGGTTTTGAGGAAATTAGCAGGTATTGGAAGGAAAGGAAGACCATGCTCGCTAAGGGAGTTGAAACAGATTTAATGCCTAATCCACACATTATCACTCCCACTTAGATGATTCATCATGCAACTGGAGTACCGATTGAGAACAATTCCTAGTCCTCTCCGGATTTGTGGAGTTCCTGGCAAATGGAATGCCCAGAATGGGCCAAGGGGCACTATACTGAGGGTGTTGAGCTTATTGATTCAATGCTTCATATTGTCAGGGTTGTGTTAAGCATTGTTCAATGTTACGTGCAGAGTTTTTCAATTCCTCCTTCAGCTTTTCATTTCTTTTCTTTTCAAAAAACTCCCATTATTTCGCAAATTTCTTTTTTTCCTTCTCCATATAGTATAATCGCTCTCTCAGCATCAAAATCTCCTCCTTTAGAAATACAATTTCTTTGTTTAGATGTTCCTCCTAGTTTTCGACCTCTCCCTTAGGTTCATCTTCACTCACCTAGTACTAGACTGCATCCTCCTCTCCCAGGGAGGCATCCTGCTCATCTCGGAAGGCAAACTTCGCAGTCTCTCTTTCAACCAATGATTGCTTCAAACCCTCTTCTTCATCTGAATCCAAGCTACCAAGAAATTCTTCAATGACAGAATCAGCCTCATCATCATCAAATACAAAATTAGTTATACACATTAAATTATATGGGAAGTACCGAGAGGATTCTTTAGCTTCCATCTCTGCTCCTTGGTTCTAAGCAACAACTCAACACTACTCCTTGGCTCTGATACCAATTGTAAATTTTAAACAAGTAGAGAAAACATAAAAGAAGAAAATACAAAGAACACAATATTTATGTGGTTCACCAAAATTGGCTACATCCACTGGAAAGCAAGGAATAATCTCTATTAAAACAGTTATCAGATACATGGTCTATACTCATGTATTTATACAAAGCTCTTCGAATACGAAGAGAAGGGAGAATACAAATGGTCATGTGACCATTGGGATTCACATCCCAACATTATGGTCAACATATAGATGTTTGTTTTATTGATATTTTAGTCCAACGAACATGTTTCATAATTAAAAATTGACTAAGCATGAAATTTCTATTTTCAAAATACAAGGATTATTTATAGATTGATTGATTATTTAAATGTTAAAAGTATATTTCAATAAATAAAAAGAAGCCTAAGGAGGGCATGATGCCCATGGTAGAGGGAAGAGAGGTTAGGGATAGCAACAATAATGGTAGTCTAACATCCTTGCTTTAGAATTTCTATAGCCTATTATGTGCATGGATCAAGGTCAATCTAGATTGGGGTTTCATAAAAGAAATGGTTTTGCTCTTGTGTCATACAATTTTCTCAAGACGGGCATAAAAAAATATTATAACTCTGATGTATTATTTACATATCTTAATGATAGAGGTGTTAAATTTTATCGATGGAGGGGGAGAGTAGAAGGTGATTATATAGGGTTTTAGTAGCATGTAGAATTTGTTAGTTAACATCATCATTGCTTTTAAAATATATTATTTATAGTTCCATTTATCAATATTTATAATCACATAGATAATCATGGTTGTTAACCTTAGTAAATTGATTATCATTATTAATAATGGTTGGACGTCATCAAGTGTTGGTTAAGATTGGCATTTGCATGTATTTATTACTGTTTTGGTAAAAGGATGCCCTTAGTTAATTTATTTCTAATATTTGTACCATAGATTTCTTATAATTGATATGTTGATTTCATGGAATCTAGTTGCTTTGTTATGACTTCAATAGTATTTACAAATCAAAAAATTATTAAGTTGTTACTCTTGGATTTTATGTTTCAGAGCATGTTAAAAAGGGATAAATTTATTTATTTTAATGTGATCCTTATTGTCCCTTTAAGGGGGTTTCATTATGTTGAAGTTTTATTTATTCAAAGTGTAATATGCATGATTAGGTTTGTCAAACTAGCATAGATCGAGTCTATACCCCATATTTGTTTATTATATCCTCAATGAGTTTTTTGATCCCCGACTTCACCTAAGTGGGTGGCAGTTGACTATGGAACTTTATGGGGTAATGGATCCTAGAAATGATTGTGCACCCACTCCTATAATATGTAATTTTTATGGGTCACATAACACCTTGAGTAGAGGATCAAGTTTAGCGTATTTCAATTTTATCATGTTATGATTGTGTTTAGGGAGAGTCATGTTTTGAAACCTTGTGGATATACCCTATGTGGGTGAGTCAATGAGTTGGAGGAAACTCAAGTTGTCAAACTACAGTGCCTCTATGAGATATATATGTAGATAAGGCCATCAAGTGATGAGCTCCCAAGGAATTAGGTCTTGCCCCTAGGACTGTTCTTTTGAGTCTTTTTTGGACTTGTCATTCTCTCTCGATATTGTAAACTACCATTTGATTTGCATAGCTTATCTTGGTGATCATGTGCTAACTACCCATTGATATTATGTGTGCACCAATTCATGTAGACCTTGTAGGTATAGGTATTGTGGGGGAGGAAATTTTGACATGATGGAATGTAGGAGGTACTTGAGTAGGAAAGAGGTATGTTAAGTTGAACCAAAAATAAATAGAATTTATTGTTAAAAATAGGAACTCAATTTTATCTTTTCTACTCACTAGTGAGATCATTGCCTATACCTATAAGTAGTGAATTATGTTGCTATTGTCTTTTAATTTTTAATTTTTTTTCAAATTATTAAAGTTGTATATTTTTTAGGTTGTTTAGTGTGTAAAATGTGGGCATGACACATGAGTTGTTCATAAGTTCATTCACAATGGTAATATAATGAATCTAATTTTAAACAACACGCATTCATAAAACAACTACTCCAACAAGAATAAATGGATAGAAAATGTAGGAAATAGTTGCCTTGAGTGGCCCTTGCTCAAGTAACTATCTCCACCAGTTTAACCCAAATCCAGCTCCTTATATTAACACAATCATAATAATGACTAAAAACCATTCATTGCATAACTCAAAATATCACAATCTGATAAGATTTTGTTGAAATATCTTATTCATGAAATTATGATTGAGATATAAACATTATTTGTGTAATAACAAGAACTAACTCAAAAATAGTTGATAGCTATATCCACTACTGAATAGTTAATCAACTCTTTCACACCTTGACTATTGAGCCATACATATAGGAATGCGGGAGATTATTAAAATGAGGACTCTAAACTAAAATCATTAATCACCACTCCCTATTCATCAAAGTGTTATAAAGACTAAGCAATCTAAACCATAACTAGAAAAGGAAGAAGAGTCCAAATAGAACTATGACTCTACTGCAACAAGAACTAGAATGTGGACCGCTTGAATCAATATCGCTAGACTCCTAACTATAACAGGGTTCTTCTCCTTCAACATCTTTATTAAATGTCATGATGATTCACAATCATCCTCAATAAGTGCCTCAATTTTGCAATTGTTGTGCTTGGCTTATTCTAGAACTCCCCCTACATCATTGTCTAGAAACTCCTTTAGTTGCAGGTTGTGCCTCCTAAGTTGCTATGAGCTACACTCTACCTCCTCTAGCTCCTTGGTTACAAAGATTTTGGTCATACAACATATACACAATGCCATTAATCATAGCTTAAGCATGTATTTCCATTGCAATTCATACATATTCACACATTAATTATGTAATACTTATCACATCATAATCATATTTCATACACTTCAAATCAGGTTCAGGGTTGCATAATGAGCATAAAGAATACTAAAGTGTAAGAATATTTATAAGTGTCTAAGAATGTCTATGAGTATGCATAAAAATCTCAAAAAACTAACTGATAACTAGACTCATCATTCCCCACAATTACCCATTTACTTGTCCTCAAACAAATTAACTAGGGTTGGAGGTTGTAGTGCAAAGTGATTTCCCTGATATCTATGATAGCATCCACTCCTTTGATCTATTTCAAATAAAAGCCTCCATAGCATGCAATTGTGGCCATTCTAATAACCTCAACTTCCTCACGTTCCTCATTTTTTCCCCTATTGAATGTGGCACTAGGTAGAGAAGCATTGGTGGCTAGAAGGTGAGAGGTACCCATTTAAGTCATTTTTCTTGGGAAAAATACATGTACCTACATGTTCTCTCAAGCTATGAAATTATAAGCAGTGCGGATCCTTTCTCTACAACTTGGGGTTAAATTATCCTATATTTCTTGCACAAGTAACAATGATGGATGAGTCCTATAGTGATTATTTGCATGTTCTTTCATAGTACTACAACCTCAAATTCATGATTTTTCTTCCCACACCTTTGTACCTCAAAATTTATGTCCACGCCTCTTTTATTACATGGGGGATTTTGGATTCCTTTCTAATTGGGAGAGAAACTGATTTCTCTCTCTCAACATATTCTTGCATAATTTCACCCCTATGATTTTCATTCTTGAAGTATGATGTTAGTGCCCTAATTTGTAAATCACCCACAAATATTAATTTGTTCTATTATGTGTTATCTAACACAACATAATTATGTAAATATAATTCACATAATTGGTCTTGTTCATCAGGTGTGGCATTAGCAAAAACATTTAGAAAATCAAATTTCGTACTCATAACAACTAGCATATTACTAATCAATCTACTGAATTGATAACTCAAGAACTTTTCTTGTAAGAATGAAGCATATGTCCTATCTAGAGGTCTACATTTAACAATCTAAGCAGTATTATTTGCCACTTCTTTAATCTTGATTGTTAACTTTTTCAAATCAATATCTTTACTCTCCAGTATGCTCTAAAACCATTGTTTCTTTTTCCCTCTCCCATTTTTCTTTCTGTTATGAGAACTCTTGAGTAACTTTCCATAATTGGTATCCTAGATACATGGTTGTATGATAGGTTGGAGTCTTTACAACAAGGGGTCTTTTGTTGCCAACTTTCAACTCTATGTTTCCTATTTTTACCATGGAAAGTTGTGTTGGTAGGTCTAATTTAGATCCATGCCCATAAGTAGGCAATTTTTCCTCCAACACTTAAATATTCAATTGTCTTTCCTTGTTCCTTTGTTCATAAGTCTTCACCAATTATTCTAACTATTTAGTCCTTTCCAGTGCTTCTTGTAATTCCTTCTTTACATTTCTTTCCTCTATAAACCGATTCTCATCTTCCTCCAAAATTTGTTCATCACCACCCCCACTGTATGCACAACCTTCATTGACAGGGCTTTGTGGTGTTCTTTTCCTGGTTTTCCTTTACATCCTATGAATCTTACTCATATTTGGTTGATATGTAACATTTCCTTTTCATAGGGACATGCACATTTTTAGAAATAGTATTTTACTTCTGAATCAATCCCTACTATGACAATTTCTTCTTCTTATTGTTCCTTCTTTCTTCTTTCCTCTTCTTGTTTCTTAACACTACCCCTCAACACACCTTTCCTTTTTAGGTGGTGTGAATGCCTTGGCTAGGTGGACTTATTTTTCTGCACCTTTGGAGGTACAAAAGATCCACCTTTCTTCTTTCTAGTTTTTGGCATTTTAGAAGAAGTTAGGGTTTCATGGAAATCTTTTGTTGCAGGCTACTCAGAGGTTGTGGGTGGTTACCTCTACAAACTCTACTCTAGTTCTTCCTTGTTGTGGGTAGGTGAATCAATATGTGAACCATGGGTATTTCCCTTAATTATACAATAGGTGACTCTATGTCATGACCCATGTCATGTAATCATAATTTAAAATGATAATCTCAAATCCCAATGCTTTTAATATTATCTGATAATTACCATGTGTAAATAATTAATAAACTACGTATGTATAATTTATCTATGTTTATCTTTAATATATCCATCTTTATCTTTATAATAAATAAGGTGATATAATTTACCTACAACAAAATATCAATACATAACTAATTAAAAATTGACAAAAATAAATATATATCTAAATCCTTAAGTAAACAAATTTTTGTAATCACTATTTAAGTAAACATTGAATCAACACTTGAAGAAGTAAAGATTGAATTGATGCTGGAAGAAGTTGATAGCCAAGGATGCAACTATCAATAGGGACACGTTGGAGAGATGTGAGTTACCTTAGGTTGCTCCAAATAGGTATCTCAGGAGCCATAAATAGCTCGAACCTGGAGGAGGGGGAAAGGGACCATTGAGTCTAGAAAAAGGCATCTAGACTGTAAGCTTACTATCATGGCTCTAAGGTAAGTTCTATGAACTTTGTGCACAAAGTGTATGATTCAACGTGGCTATACACAAAATTATATGCTTCTGAATGAGCATGAACTTGCATATATATATTTGTGTTTGCATTGAATATACGATTTAGATGTATCACTATTATGTTACAATCTTAATACTAACGTGGAGTCCTAGGTCTTTTATGTCCACAATTGTAAGTATTTGCTTCTATCAATCATAAGTAGAGAGGAGAATAGGAGGTGCAAAAGGGATTGCAGGTTCTAGAGGCCCTTCTAGGTAGTCCACCCACATGGATGACTGCAGTCTTCCATTGTTGGGCTAAGAGGGCCTACATACCTTCTCTTGGGCTTGAAAGGATCACCTCTATGGGCATTCCAATGTAGCCATCCTACCCAACTTATACTCATGATTGGGAGAGAAAACAACACTAATTTCAGGAAAAGTATTATTAAATAATTTATAACATTTAGATGGAATCACTTAAGAAATGATTATTTAGACAAAGTTAATGTATTTGATATTGTGCTGAAATGAATATAATTCACTTTTTTTCTCTTATTTCCTAAATTATTTATTGATAGGTTCAATATTGAATTAAGGATCATTACAAGTGGTATTAAAGCAACTTTCCTGCCACCCTATGAAAATAGTGTATGAAGACTTACCAAAGGAGAAGTAGAGGTATGGGTGAACAATTGGAGAATGAACTTAGGACCTTCATGGAAAGAAATGAGGGGAAAACCCAAGCCATAATCAAACAAAATGAAAAAAAAAAGTCAAGATTTACTCCAAACCTTACAAGACATGAATGTTACCATGAATACCCTAAAAAATAATGGTACAAATGGGAGGGATTCTAATTCTAACCATTCTAAAAACATCAATAGTAACACTTCCTCTAAACTAAATATTCAAAATCCCAAATTACTATCAAGAGAAGAAACCCCAATGGAAGTTGAAAATGATCCCCCTATAAGAAATGTTGAAGATACATTAGCAGCCTATGCAAGACTAGACCTCGACATAAGGGAAATCATATCCTTTAGGAATTTTCTAGAAGCTAAGAAGCTTGAGACACCCCAAAGGGAGGGTAGAAAACTAAATAAGGATCTAAAACAAAAGGTTAACAAACTAACCTTTCCAAATTTTGATGGGACAGGAAAAACCTCAACCTACTCTTGGATACAAAAACTTAATACTTATTTAAATCTTAGTCCTATGATAGAAGATGATGCAGTACAATTTGTTATCTTACATCTAGAAGGACTGATGAATGAATGGTGGATCCATGGCACCCTCACACAAGGACATAATGATAAAATTTCATATGATGAGTTTACACAAAAAAATATTAAGAGATTTGATAGGAAACACCCACAAAGAGACTTCAAAGAATTAACTCTATTAAGACAACAAGGAATGGTGGAAGATTATATTGTCAAGTTCCAAAAAATTTCAGTCAGGGTTAATGGAATGGATGAAGAATGTCTTACCTACCTTTTCATTGAGGGACTAAGAGATTCCATTTGAAGATTAGTAAGTGCCCTAAACCCCACCACCCTTGATGATGCCACTGACAAAGAACTTGCACTGGAAGATTCAACTACCCATTACAAATCAGCAAGACCATTTTCAAAATATTTTCACAAAAAAATTGGCACAAGAAAGGGAAGCTTTCAAAAGAACAAAGGGATGCACTACCAAAAAAGAACCTATGTTACCATTGTAATGAAAAGTGGGAATGTGGGCATGTTTGCAATGACTGTAAAAGGGAACAAGAGCTCTATATGAAGAAACAAATATGCTTTAGATGTAAAGAGAAATGGCATCAGGGCCACATATGCAAGAAAGGTGCCTAGGCCCACAACTTGGAGACCCCATGTGAGGAAGAAGAATGGGACAACCAAGAGGAAACCAACAACAATGAGAAGAACAAGAAAGACCCAACAAGAAAAGAAAACAAAATGAATAAGATCACAGAACTCTAGTAGCCATCTCAAGGGCTTCTCAACACCATTCGTTCCAAATAAGAAGTGTGATCCAAGGGCAGAAATTAATATCCCTTATGGATAGTGGGGAACCCACAATTTTATTGACAAGAAATTGGTAACAAGACTAAAATTAGAGGCACACAACTTTAAAGGGTTTCAAGTATCACTAGCTGATGGCTTGACTACCTCCTATCACAAGAAGATCCCTCAATTAAGCATAACTTTAGGAGCACATCCTACCAAACAAGATTTCTATGTAGTTAACCTAGGGGATACATATGTGATCCTAGGTACTCCATGGATACACTCTTTGGGATGATTCTACCTTGATCTTCCCAAATTGGAATTATCTTTTTCTCAAGATGGGAAGGAGATCCTCCTTAAAGGACTAGCAGATGGCACTCCTAGAATGGTTTCATCAAAGAAAATGGAAATAATTTTTAGGTCAAAAGCATCTAAGCATAACATCATTACTAAAATTTAAGATTGTACCTATCAATTTGTGTGAGAAGTAACATAACAAGGAATTATTATGTTTAGGAAAGGGCAAGAAGAATGGGTGGCCCAATGTTTGATTCTCGAAAAATATTTCGCCCAAGGGAAAACCATTCACATTGATATTGAACCTATCCTTAAAAGGCAGAAAAAAGTATTCGAAGAAATTCAAAAGGGATTGCCACCAAAAAGAGGATTTGAGTATACCATTGAATTAGAAGGAGCCAAACCCGTAATTATCACACCTTACCATCGTCCGAGGAAATATAAGGAAGAACTTGAGAAGTCTATAAAGGAATTATTAGAGATGGGGCATATATAGCCTAGCTTCAGCCCCTTTGCATCATCAGTGGTCCTAGAAAAAAAGAAGGATGGCACAATGAGAATGTGCATAGATTATAGAGCACTCAACAAAAGGACCATCAAAAATTGGTATCTAATTCCCAAGGTTAATGAATTGATAGATGAACTACATGGGGTAGTATACTTCTCAAAAATAGATCTTTGTTCAAGATACAATCAAATAAGAGTAAGGGTAGAAGATGTTCACAAAACAAATTTTAGATGTCATTACAAACATTTTGAGTTCTTGGTCCTCCCCTTTGGACTCACTAATGCTCTAGCCACTTTCCAGTCATGTATGAATCATATTTTAAGGGGAAAATCGAGGAAATTTCTATTGTATTCTTTGACGACATCCAAATCTATAGTAAAACATGGGAAGAGCACTTAAGGCACATAGACAAAGTATTGGGAATCCTTGAACAACA
Organism: Sequoia sempervirens; assembly: GCA_007258455.2. Taxonomy (NCBI): domain Eukaryota; kingdom Viridiplantae; phylum Streptophyta; class Pinopsida; order Cupressales; family Cupressaceae; genus Sequoia; species Sequoia sempervirens. The sequence goes on from VDFB02389170.1 coordinate 56,991, forward strand.
TTCTCTATTCGCTAAAGAATCTAAGTGCAAATTTGGGATGGAAGAAATTCTATATCTTGGTCATAAGATTAGTGCACAAGGAGTACGAGTTGATGAAGAGAAGATAGAGGCTATTAAGAGTTGGATAAAGCCTAGAACTCTTACACATCTAAGGGCTTTCCTTGGACTTTGTAGTTACTATCGCAGATTTGTAAAAGGCTTCTTAAAAATGACTTCTCACCTAATGGATTTAACCAAGAAGGGGGAATTTTCTTGGTCAAAAGATGCACAAGTATCCTTTGAGGAACTCAAATAAGTGATGATCTCTTGCCCCATCTTGGCAATACCAGATTTATTGTCACCATTCAAGCTCTATTGTGATGCTTCACGAGAAGGTATTGGTGTCATTCTAATGAAAAATAAACACCCTATAGCCTTTAAAAGCAAAAAACTCAAAGATACAAAGAAAATCCATTTTGTTTATGACAAGGAAATATTGTCAATTATGTATTCTTTGGACAAGTTTAGACAATACCTCATTTGTGGGAGATTTATAGTTAAAATAGATCATAATATTTTAAGGTTCTTCCGCAATCAAAATGACTTGAATGATAGACAACAGAAGTGGGTGAGCAAGCTACAAGCATACAATTTTCACACTAAGTACATGAAGGGTAAGAATAATATTGTAGTAGATGCCCTCTCTAGGAGGCCTTACCTTGGATCTTTCACATCAATATCCATGGATTGGAGGGCATCCATAATTATAGAATATGCCAAAGATACATTCTCAAACGAAATTTTCTAAGGGAAGGTACAAGATCATAATTACCGAATTGTTGATGATCTTATCCTTTATAAGAAAAGAATATTCATTGTTCCCGGATCAAAGGTAAAGGCAAAAATATTGAAGGGATATCATGATAGCCCCCTTTTAGGACACCAAGGAAACTATAAAACCTACAAAAAAATTAGAGAAAGGTTTTCAATTAAGGGACTTAAGACAAATATATTACAACACACTGGGGAATGCATGATATGCCAACAAAATGAAGGAGAGTATGTTTTTCTAGTAGGATTGCTTCAACCTCTACCCATACCCAATAAAAAATGGGAGAGTGTTTCAATGGATTTTATAATAGGACTACTCAAGGTACAAAAAAAAGGCTACCTTTTTGTAGTAGTAGATCACTTAACCAAATATGGCCCTTTTATGCCTATATACTCATATTTCAATTCTCCTCAAGTAGCTAATATTTTATTTAAGGAAGTCTTCAAACTACACGATCTACCTCAGAAGATTGTGAGTGATAGGGATAGTTGTTTCCTCAAAAAAATTTGGCAAGAGTTATTTAGATTAGCTAGGACAAATCTCACTCCTAGTACTAGTTATCACCCCCAAACTGACGGGAAAACAAAAATTGTAAATAAATGGATAGAAGGCTATTTACAAAACTACGTTATAGGTCAGTAGAAGGAATGGATTAAATGGCTTCACTTGGGGGAGTATTGCTACAATACTACTCATCACATGTCTATAGGAATGAGTCCCTTTAAAGCATTATATGGATATGAAGCAACATCTTTTGGGGATCTAATTCTTTCAGATAGTCATGTACCAAGAGCTAAAGATTTTATACAACAAACCACAGACATCATGAATGTCCTAAAAAATAATGTACATCAAGCACATAACCAACATAAAATATATGTGGATTGAAAGAGAATGGAAAGGACTTTTGAAGTGGGGGACATGGTCTTTTTGAGGCTACAACCCTATAAGAAATCATCTATAAAAACCAGTGGGGCTGAAAAACTTAAGCCCCATTTCTATGGGCCTTACAAAATCATAAGAAGAGTAGGGGAAGTAGCTTATGAATTGGAATTGCTGGTGCAAAGAAAAATTGGCAATGTATTTCATGTATCTCACCTTAAGCAGGTTTTAGGGTAGCAAATTGTTCCAAGTACAAAGTTTCCTCCATTGGATAATGAAGGAAAGTTGATCCTCAAGCTAGAAATCATCCTCGATACTCAAGAAAGGATATTACGGAATATAATTATTCAAGAGTGCTTAATTAAGTGGAAAGGTCTCCCTACCAAAGACACTACTTGGGAAGGATCTAGTATCATGAATCATCCTAGCCTAAGTTTGCTTGAAGGCAAGCAAAATTGGGAGGGGAGGCTTGTCATGACCCATGTCATGTAATCATAATTTAAAATGATAATCTCACATCCTGATGATTTTAATATTATATGATGATTACCATGTGTAAATAATTAATGAACTACGTATGTATAATATTTCTATGTTTATCTTTAATATATCCATTGTTATCTTTATAATAAATAAAGTAATATAATTTACCTACAACTAAATATCAATACATAACTAATTAAAAATTGATATATATATATATATATATATATCCTTAAGTAAACACATTTTTTTAATCACTATATAAGTAAACATTGAATCAATGCTTGAAGAAGTCAAGATTGAATCGACACTAGAAGAAGTCGATAGCCAAGGACACAAATATTAGTAGGGACGCGTTGGAAAGATATGAGTTACCTTAGGTCGCTCCAAACAATTATCTCAGGCGCCATAAATAGCTCAAACCTGGGGGGGGAAGGGATCATCAAATCTGGAAAAGGGCGTTTGGACTGTAAGTCTACTATCGTGGCTCTGAGGTAAGTTCTATGAACTTTGTGCCCATAGTGTATGATACAAAATGGGTATAAGAAAAATTATATGCTTTTGACTAAGCATAAACTTACATATATATGTGTGTTTGCATTGAATATACGATTCAAATGTATCATTATTATGTTACAATATTAATACTAACTTGGAGTCCCAGGTCTTTTATCTCCACAAATGTAAGTCTTTGCTTCTGTCAATCATAAGTAGAGGGGAGAATAGGAGGTGCTAAAGGCATTGCAGATGTTGGAGGCCCTTCTAGGTAGTCCACCCACATGGATGATTGTGGTCTGCCATTGTTGGGCCAAGAGGGCCCACGTACCTGCTCTTGGACTTGGAAGGATCACCTCTATGGGTATTCCAATGCAACCATCCTATCCAACCCATACTCATGATTTGGAGAGCAAAGGACACTAATTTCAAGCAAAGTATTATTAAATAATTTATAGAATTTAGATGGAATCACTTAAGAAATGGTTATTTGGAAAAATTTAATGCATTTGATCTTGTGCTAAAATGAATATAATTTACTTTGTTTCTCTTATTTCCTGAATTATTTATTGATAGGTTCAATATTAAATTAAGGGTCATTACAATCTAATTTTTTTGGGATAGTTGGCTCCTTAAGAATGTTGCTAATATGGTTGCAAAGTAAAAAGCTTTCCCAATAAACATTTAGGTGTTGAAACCTTAAGCTTATTTTCACAAGTAGGGTAACTGAACAGTAGTATGATAGGGTTGTGGTATTCCTTTTTCTTTTGTGTTTAGACCCCATCCATTTCAACAAGTTATAAAGAAATTTGGCATTTTAACCCTTACATTATGACAGGGGTGATTTAAAAGTTTGAAATACATGGTATAAACTAAGGGATTATCTGCCATCACATGTAATATATTTGACAATTTAAGTGGCACAAGAAGCCCATATCCATGGTAGTGATAATCTTTTGGTTCCTTGGGATGGCGACTCGTAATTCTCTCTAGGCTCTCTAAATTATTTTATGGAAACTACTACAATTTCCCTAACAAGAAATTTAGCTCCCTCTCTTGGAAAACTAAATACCTCTGCAATTGCAACCTCAAAAGCATCAAATTTTATCCCTTAGATGGTGGCTTCATCATGCTCTAGTGTCTTTGTAAATTGTTCTATCATGGCTTCATTGTACTCTGTCAACCTTAGAAAATAGTCCAACCATCCTGCATTTGTGAAAATAGGAAAAACTAACCTATCTTCTAGTATTTATTGGTGTGCAGGAGGTTCTCCTTAGATTATATCACCTCCCATTATGGTATACTTACTCTATTTTTCTCAAACCATGTAAATTTCAGCTCACAATTTCAATTTCACCAACCCTTCCCATTTGAAACACTTGCACTATTCAAATACAATTTCAACTACTATATCATCTTCCCTTATTTTAGCTTGAATTATCTTGGAATTAGGGAACATATGACAAGAAGGTTGCAGAAAGATAGAAGGGAAAAAAGGGTTTATGTATTTTTTTGCGTTTTTCTTTTGGTGGTGAAATTTTGAAAACTAGAATATATACTCTCCCCCCAACTAAAACCTCGAAGTCACCTCACTCCAATGCACTTGACTAGGAAAAGGGGTTGATTATCAATTATGGAAATAAGATTATTAAATTCAAGAACATATCGAAAGCAATTTCAATCTATGTTTAATTATGTAAGATTAGTATGTGTACTTGTTACATGAGGTGTACTAAACTTTGTGTGTGTGAAGCTTTGTTAAAAGTTTCTACTGTTAGATTTTAATTTGAAATTGAGTAATTGCAATAGGTGATGGATAAAATGATAGGTTGGTGTGTGAGAATTAAAGGCTGTGAATCATATGGTTCATGGGATATGAAGTGATCTTCAAATGCATGAAAATAGAAATAGGCAATGTGGAATGGGGTGGTGAAGCTACATGTAATGACATGAAAATATTGTGGCTACATGAGCAAAAAAAGTGGAATGAATGTGGATAATATGCAATTAAGTTGGTGTAATTTTTTGACAGGCGAGCATGTTGCAGGTATTGTCAACAATAGGTACCTATTTGAACTGCGGCAACTTTTATTCATGAAGCTACAAGTCCCTACTACATCATGTATCGTACTTGAAAAAAATTCTTGATTGTGTCACCTATGTTGTATGTGCTTGTGACGTTGGATAATGATTTATACCTAAGTAATATTAGGAGGTGAATTGTGTAGCTCATTTGCTGAGTCACTTTGAGAACTTGTAGTATTTTTTGCTATCGAGTTTTCAACTTGTGGTAGTATGTTTGTATCAGAATCACTGCTTGGGCCATATTAATGTATCAGAGAAAGAAGGAAACCATCTTTCTATGTTGGAATTTTGTAAATATTTAGTCTGTGGCCATTGGCCAATAGTGAAAACCTAATTGCATCTATAGTCTACAGTTTGATTGCTCCATTTGGATAAACTTGTTATATTTCATATGGTCCCGACCATCTAGATTGAAGCTTCCCTTTAAAATATTTATATTGAGAATCATACAATAAATCCTAGTCACCCACACTAAATTCTTTGGTCTTTATAAACTGATCATGCCATTTAGTTCTCTATTTTTGAACTATCTTTGTGTGGTGCATGGCTTCCATTCTAATCTAATCTAGCCCATTCAAATTGTGTATCATCTCCTTCTATACTATTTTCAGGTTCATATCTAGTTTAACTATTGTTCTAAGTTTCTTGTATTCAAATTCAATGGGCAATACTATTGATCTAAAATTATTCACACATGAATCACTTTAACATTTCATTAGATTCACTTATAGATTCATATTTTAATATGTTGATCACTGACTTGTATATGAATATGAGCCAAAAATCCCTTAACAATTTTTTTCTAATGAACTTAAAGAGCATTCAAAACAACAAAAAGGAAAACAAAGATATAATAGGAGGAGTTGATAATGAAGTTCACCACTCTAGGAAAGAACAAGTTGTTACGCCTCTGAGGAAGATTCAATCCCTACAAGCTCTTCCTAATTCACATAGTTATTTAGACACAGTGCTTCCAAAAGAAACAACAACATGCAACATCTAGTCCTCTCATCACTCTTCAAGCATGATAACTAGTCTTTAAGGCATCATGCCTTCATTACAAAGCGAAATCTAAGGCCAAGTTCAAACAAACCCAAATACATCATCTTGATGTTTTTCTCCAACCATTAAATTACACGAGATAGACAAAAATCAAAATAGAAACACAAGTTATACCTTGATCTTCACATATGTTGTTTAAATACAACAAAAAATTGTAATACTGAATAATCTCAAAATTTTGAAACTTTTCAGTATAAACTCGACCACCTTTTGGTGTTGCACTTTCTTAGCTTGATCTATGTGCCAGTAGCTTGCCACTTTGAGGACCTCCTCAAGTTCTATATAAAAATCCTTACACAATATTCTCGAAGTCTTCAAGTATTTTCCCCCTCAAGAATTAGGCTTCAAAAGCTTTTAAAAAACCCTCGCTAAGAGAAAAACACAACTTGAAATAAAAAAAATTGTGTATATCATAACATGCTTCAAGCTCTATCTTTTATAATGCTTCTAGGGCTTGTGGCACATTAGTTAAGGGGATAAAAATTTATCCCATGGATCAAGGTTCAAATCCCCTTGAATTTGCCTAGATAATATTACATTAAATGCAATATAATCCCCTTTCGCATCACATCAAAGTGCATGGCACAATGGTTAAGGTGTGAGGATTTTAAGGTGCGGGTCATAGGATCAAATCCCACCAAATACTCTTTGTTTAAATTTAGACCAAACACTTATTATTTATTAAATATGATTTAATCATTATCTTATAACTTCTGAAGTGAATGGCATAATGGTAGGACTATTAGATGTTTTTGGAGAAGTTCCAGGTTTGAATCCCACTGGATGTGCTTCCAACTATTTACAAGGTGTCAAATTTTGATTGGTCCACATAGAAAATTTTGAGTTGTCCACATCAACACCCTACCACGTCAGCAACTACCATGTCATCAAGCCATCCTACCACATCATCAATTTGTACTGACATGTCATGAAGTCGTATTTCCACATCACTACTAACTGTGCCTGCCACATCACTATTTGTACTACCACATTGTTATGATGATGTCATAATTTTCCACATGTTAGCTTGTGAGCCTACCATGTGTCATAACCAGAGATTGCTACATCATCATGCAGTCCAGTCAATATGTTTTTTTTTTTTAACTTTGACTAGCCATAACTTATAGATATGGACTTCGATTAACATGATTCAAGCACCATCAAAATCATCTTGACAAACCCTTCAACATGGCACCATTCTTGTCTACATTTGAAATGATCAATTTTTTGGCTAAGAATATCCCATTGGATTCCCCTATTTCGTTGAAACTTCAACATGCTATAACTTTTGCATATGTACTCCATTTGAGCCTATTCAAAATATTTTTGATAGCTCTCAATGAGCTCTACGCAATGGAGTCAATTTCATTAAGTTTTGAGAAATTGAAAATTTGAGGTACAAAAATCCATTTGGATCAACTATTGTTTTCCATACATCAATTCATAAGCTGTAAAACCTGTGGTTATTTTCCAAGTTGTCCTATAGCCCCATACTGCCTCAGGTAACCTAACTACCCAATCTTTTATATGTATCTACACTGTTTTGGTCAAGATATTCTCTGTCTCTGTATTTTTGACCTCCACCTACCCATTTTCTTGTCAGTGATAAGATGTTCATTTTTTTTCTTATTTCATATTCCTAAACCAATTTAGTAATGATTTTTGAAGTGAATTGGGGACCTTTATTAGTCACAATTTCTCTAGGTACTCCATACCTTGCAAAGATGTCTTCATACAAGAACTTAGCTACATTTCCATCTCTAGGAAATTATAAAGCCTTGACTTTAACCCACTTTGTGAGATAATATGT